>CAHIKZ030004289.1:1192500-1197500 GCA_903632075.3 Acanthosepion pharaonis
TTATTCAGAAGAAGGTGGCATTGAGCCCCAGAGGGTCACCCAGGACGACCTGAATGACATTGCCCGCAATCTTTGCCTATTTACACAGCAGTCAGAGCTCTTTGCATCCCGGATTAAGCAGGCGGAACCAGGGCATGGCAGATGTAAAGTGGACACGAAACAAAGTCTTTGCCTTATTCTTCGACATAGAAATCTGGTTGTGCTATTGTGGAGCTACTTATTTTAAATGAACTGAGAATATGGGAAGCCATTGTCAGTTTGATATTGTTTCCTTGATACTGCAAAGGTGCAATATTACCAAGAACGTATCGAGAAGTTGTTACGGGCTTATGAGGGCATTGCATAACGAATGCCACTCAAACTTCACTTACCCCTGAATAAACAGGTGCATTGTCTTCTGTAAGGACCAACTAGGCAGAAGTTTCTTCGTCAGGTGATTTTTCATATGATGAAGTAATGTGCTGTAGGTGTCGGAATAAAGAGATAATCTGAGTGAGAAACAGGTCTCATGGCCGAAGGGAGCTTGAAATATTTGATTTTTTGCATGGATTAATTATTGAAACCAATTGTATTTGTTAGACAAAAATAACAATCATCTCCACATTATCGAGACAGCAAAGTTGTTGACAGCTTTCTTGACATGAAACTGTGCAGTGAGTTCCTTTGAACAGGGTTTACAACAGATGTCTGGTGACCAGTATGTGTCCAGAACTCCAATGTTACAGTCAAAATAATGAAAGTAAACAGTTCTCAGGAGATAAGTAAACGTTCGCTACTGTAAAACTGTTGTAAATTCCCCTCACACTCGTAACAGAATAAATTTGGCTTGTTGATTCATTGTCGGTGTTTTAAAATGACTGAAGTTATTGTAGAGAGATGTATTAGGTCACAAAAAAATTTGGATAACAACATAAACATTGGCCATGGATATGGTTACGTCCGTGTGTACCGGCCATTCGAATTCGAAGAGGATTTCATTTTGCCGCAATGATACTTAGCGCGGAGTGCGAAACGTAGGCCACCTAAAGTGGTCATCGTGTCTGGATTTTTTTTAAAGAATACAGTTCATAAATTTAAAATAAAAAAGCAACAATACAGTATCCTAAGTAGGAGACACCTGGCAGCTTTGAGTCTATAAGCAAGAAAGTTGTCAAGCACCTCAACAGAGACAACCGCTTGAGTAACAAAAAATACGGACTTCGATATGCTTGGTCTATTGCTGATAGATATTTGTCTCAAACGCCTATTGGGACATAAACTCATCTCAGACATCAAATGAAATTCGCATCTACGATACATTGCTAAAGATGCTAGAAAAATGGTCGGCTTCTAGTAAGTACCTAACTCCTCTTCCTACGCTCTGTTTTTACAAGAGCCAGATCCGGTCAAAAGGGAAGTACTGCTGCCATATCTGGTTTGGAGATGGCTAGTATTCACTTTCCAGTCCTGACAATCCAAAATGGCACAAGCCCTCAATGACACAGCCATTTACTCCTATCTCAATAGTAAGTATGATCAGTTTCCTAAGGTCAAAATGGCAGCTGATATCCGAAACGACCTTCAGTCTGTTTTTAACTGGAGAAAATGATGGCTTTTTAATTTTAACGCTTGCAAAACTAAACTGCACTGTTAATCATCTGTGAGAAACCTCTCTGCCTTTCATCAGGAAGGCTTATGCTGACCTCCAAGAGAGAGAGAGACGCACTCCGCTAGACGGTTTTTCCCTCCAGAGTTTATCTTACATTTATCCATGCTTAGAATATTGCTGCCACTTATGGTCCGGTACGCCTATCTATCTATCTATCTATCTATCTATCTATCTATCTATCTATCTATCTATCTATCTCAGTTTATTCATAACTATCTATGAATCTATATATTTCAGTTCATATCTATCTATCTATCTATCTATCTATCTATCTATCTCAGTTTATTCATAACTATCTATGAATCTATATATTTCAGTTCATATCTATCTATCTATCTATCTATCTATCTATCTATCTATCTATCTATCTATCTCAGTTTATTCATAACTATCTATGAATCTATATATTTCAGTTCATATCTATCTATCTATCTATCTATCTCAGTTTATTCATAACTATCTATGAATCTATATATTTCAGTTCATATCTATCTATCTATCTATCTATCTATCTATCTATCTATCTATCTATCTCAATATGTTCATTATCTATCTATCTATCTATCTATCTATCTATCTATCTCAATATGTTCATTATCTATCTATCTATCTATCTATCTATCTATCTATCTATCTATCTGGGGCTCCTGGATACAATCCAAAGAAAAATCAGCAATTGGCTCCGATCTGGCGTCTCGGTTTCAATCATTTATCCACCACCTAAGGTTGCCCCCTTTTGCATTTTCTATAAATATTTTCATGATAAATTTTTTTCCAACCTAGCCATTGTTATGGCAGATTATCCACATAAGTCATGTTGCATTATTTCCAACCTGCCTGTTTAATAAAAAACTGTCCGTTTATTCCAACGTCATCTCCATTCTTTTTTATTAAAAAAAAAAAAAAAAATTGAACGAATTTTCCAATCTTTTATTTCAACCTACCCTTCTATTCCGAACTAATATAATATAATATAATGACTGGCCAATTCCTGTTGCAGACGACTGCTAAGGCGCATTTGTGTCTATTCAACGCCCACATGACCCCCATATGGTTTACACTACGACACTGAATCAATAACAGCATCTACCGCAAGGAAAATTGGTTCTCTGTGTCGCGCTAGAATATTTTTTCTTGTCTGAGTCCATCCTTCACATTTACAAATCTACCATTCGTACATAAATGGAATACTCTTGCCATATATGGTCTGGTGCCCTCGCTATTCATCTAGGGGTTCTCGACAAAATCCAAAGACGGATATGCAATGGAATCGGTCATGACTCGGGGTCTACAAATGCTGTCACTTTCCCACAGACGTGATGTGGCTTCCTTCTGGATTTTCTACAAATATTTGCATGGCATCTGCTCTGTCGAGCTATTTTCACAGTTGCTCCGACTGCATGAATTTAATCGTGCTACGTGGTTGGCATCTCGGTCCCACACGTTTACTGTCGAAACAGTTAAATGTAACCGCCTCTTCAACTCCAACAGCTTCTTCTCACGCACTTCCCGACAGTGGAACTCCCTTCCTCTTACTTGCTTCCCTGATAAAATTTTCCAAAAAATTTTCAAAAATTTAAATGTAATGTCTTCTGATGCCTTGATCCCGATTCTTATTTTTATCCTTTCCTCAATCCCCACTATACCCAGTCTTTTCCCTTACTGTCACTCTCTGTAGCACTTCCATCTTGCTTGGGGTGAAATGCTTAAAACAACAACAACAACAATGCTGATTGGACTTTAGGTAGACATTCTGGGAGAGAGCGCGTCACATGACGTGATCATCAGTTTGTACAGACCCGTACGCTCAAATACACAGTCACAATGACGTCTGCCGCAAACACAACTATCGACTGTACTGTTCCGTCAAGCTTATTTCACTCACAAGGCAAGGGTCAACTAGTCGTATGGTTTTTTAGTCACTATACAAAGATGCCGCGCGCTGGGATCGATTCCCACCCCCCATGCCAATATTTTCAAGAAGTCATTCCTGATGCAAATCGACTATGGTGAGATTCGAGCCGGAGCCTTCTGAAATGATTCAAACAACTTAGACCATTTTCGTCTGTTCTACTACTACTACTACTGCTACTATTACTAAAATGAAAATGACAAATTAAAAAAAATGGCGAATTAAAGAATTTAAATTTCGGTGTTTAACGCATTATAGCTACAGTATCTTAAATTAATATGCTAAAAATATGTACAATCATTTTATATAGTTGTTCCAAAACATTTACATACAAGTGTATATATCTTTGCATTTATTTCTCTGTCTTTCTATCAATATCTCACTCTCTTCATATATATATATATATATATATATATATATATATATATATATATATATATATAAAGGGAAGAGGTTATAGTAGTTCCAACGAGAGAAAAGTATGTATAATCAAAAGAGAGAAACCGCAAACGTTTTGGTTGTAATGTGGATTTTCTATATTATGCTTTATTTTCTATAATTTTGCTACACGGGTTTCCAGTCTCGCGACCTTTATCAGGCAAACAGTGAACATTTCGACATATTAATAAAAGGAATTAATTTTTATTATATTTTTTGATGTTAAATATTCTTGATATTAGACATTATCTTTTTTGTGTGTTAGTGACCCAAATGTCTCTCTTGAACTGGAGTGAAGGGTAATAAAACAATTAAGACTGGTCCGAGAATGGGGGGGGGGGAGATATCTATATTCTTATCTTTTAATGACCCCTGTGTGTTAGATTTATTTCCATTTTTTGTGATTTGTCGCATGCTGACAAAAACACACACACACAAAAAAAATGGAAATAGATCTACCATTTAATCCGACGCACTTTGAACTCCCGGCTACGAAGAGCTTCATAACTCAAATTTGATTTTAAACCACTTTTTGAATTCTTATAACTACTTTTTCTTTTTTCAGATCTATGGATTTAATTTCAATTTATATTTAAATCAAACCGTTAATCTTCTTTCTAAGCCAATAATCATTGATATATCTTAATTTTAACAAGTTTGCGTGTCAATAAACGCTACTTTTATTCTAATTTAAAGAGTACATTTAGAGAAATTCACTCTCTCTCTCTCTCTCTCTCTCTCTCTATATATATATATATATATATATATATATATATATATATATATATATATACAAGGTTCATTAAAGATGACTGACAAGCTACTGCAATTCATTTTTTGTTCAATTTTTCTTGTGTTCGTATAAGTGTTTTTTTTTTTTTGGACATAAAGTGTGTAAAAACTGTCCGAATGTTTACACATTCAGTAAAAAAAAAATCCTGATAAATGAGTAGCCGAAAGCGCTCGCATTTATAGAGAAACACAAAATGAAACTTTTATAAA
>CAHIKZ030004289.1:1202500-1210000 GCA_903632075.3 Acanthosepion pharaonis
ATGGTGGTCTTTGAAAGGAGTTATTCATTATTCATTCTTGCCTCAAGGGAAAACAATAATAGCAACCTGGTATTGTGGAAAAATTGAGCGTATACACGAAACATCCTAGACTCGTGAATAGGAATGGCTATATTTTGCCAGACGACAACGCACAAACTGGCGCTTCTCAATAAACTGTCCAAAAGCTGTATAGCCTGAATTATGAAATTTTGCCTCATCCTCCATATTCGCCTTAAATCTCTCCTACTGATTATCACTTATTTAAACATTTTGAGCTTTTCATACGCAATAAAACATTCTCCAATAAGGAAGCAGTAATCGAAGCATTTGAATTGTTTATCCCATTAAAGGATGAGAAATTTTATAAAGATGGGATCAAGAATTTAGAGTTACGTTGAAGAACAGTTATTCACCAATATGTTGCCTAATTCAACTACATAAAGTAGTTATTTAACATTTCAGAAGCGTTTTATTCGTTTCCTATCGAGTGTTTCATTTCATGCGTGGTAACTAAATACACCTTTTGTCAACAGTATAAAACCGCTTTCTCAGATCAGTGGTTAAAAATGACTTTGGGCGAGTGAAAATTGTGAACCTTAGCGAAGACCATCCTTTTTCGACGCTACATAATCACAAACAAAGAACTGTACCAAATAACAGAAAGTACATCACTTGAGGACGACAAACAGCAGCAATAAATAAAATGGATAACACATGCAACTCGAAGAGAAAATAATGACATAATCAAGATGCTGAAGTTCCACACTATTTTAAATAAAAGGTTAGGAATGATTTCCCCCATCAATACTGGAAAGAACGATGCTATTGAAATTTAGAAACCTATTTCCTTGAAATATCATCTTAAGGGAAAGATTTTATAAATTCCAACCTACAGTAATACTAGCTGTTAGGTCAATGAATTCCGAATGTTTCCTTATAACGAAACGGCTAATATAAGCATTATTATATATGTGACTAATAATGGGAAAATGAATGACAAAAAAGGAAAAAAATAATATTAAATCATAAGTTTTGTCCAGCGAAATAATAATAATGTTTTTTTTTTTTTTTTTTTTTATCAATGGAATTTTATATATGTAAGAGTAAGAAGGGAATACAACAAATGAATGTTATACTTCCATATCGAGAAAACGCTGAGCGTACATACAGGAAGGCATACATTGAAATTTATATGCTAGAAGTTTTGGCCTTCGATATATTTAGATAAAAAGTGATAGAAATCGAACCTTTTTTTCGATCGAAAACTAGTGTTTTAGTTTGTTTAGGTAGCTTACACTAGGTTATCTCTATCTATAAAAGGCAGGATGTGTGCGTGCGTGCGTGCGTGTGTGTGTGTGTGTGTGTGTGTGTGTGTGTGTGTGTGTGTGTGACGAATGCACGGCCGCAATGTTCGACGGATTTGCACCAAAATTTACATGGACATGCTCCAAGTTAGCGGGAAGGCCAAGACCGACTGTGCATTTCCCAACTCTCATCGATAGTGGAAATAATCGATTTTTTTCATGCTTCTACGGCAGTTTTCATGTAGTTTGCGGCCATTTTCTACTGGCCAGAGTGAGGGCCTATAGCTGGCTGCCACGAATAGGCAGGAAGATTCTATTGGCCAGCGTGAGAGCCAGCAGCTGACTGACACGAATGTTAACTAGCATGCAAAAAAAATCGATAGCTGCATTCGTCACAAGTGGGAAAAATTTAAATCTGCATGGCACTTTACTCCAATTGGCTTATTCGCTTGCTTAAACTCAGCGTTGATTCTGATTCCGCAGAACTGGGTTGGGTGTTAACATTTTTTTCATTCGGTTTTTCCAGTTACGAGTGCTTTTATAAAGCTGATCGTTTTGTGTTCATTTTTTTTAGTTCTTTTTTCGTAACAGATTTAATGTTTAGTATAGAGCTTAGAAAAAATTTGCAATGTGAGATAGGCAAGAAGTAAGGCATGTAGCAACATCAGCACGGCAAAGAGCACTCCTTTAAAGGCAAGGAAGGGCAAAAATATTTTAAATCAAGTGATAGCGATTGCTGTATGAGTCGTACGATTTTTGAATCAAGTACGGGCAACGCCGAGCCATGCTGCTAGTAGTAATTAAAATTTGGTGTTTGCAAAAGCACGAAAAAACTAAAAGGTGGTCGTAATCAAGTTTTTTTTTCGATCAGAAAATAGTCTTTTGTTTTGCTTGGGTAGCTTACACGAAGTTATAGCAAATAAACTTGGCATTTGCAAAGTCACGAAAAAAGTGGAAAGTGATCAAAATCAAGCCTTTTTTGCTTGAATAATTTTTTTTTGGGGGGTGTTTAGGGAGCTCACACGATGATATACTAACTAAAATTTGGAGCTTGCAAAGTAACGAGAACAAGCGAAATGTGGACGAAATCAAG
Source organism: Acanthosepion pharaonis (assembly GCA_903632075.3). Classification (NCBI taxonomy): domain Eukaryota; kingdom Metazoa; phylum Mollusca; class Cephalopoda; order Sepiida; family Sepiidae; genus Acanthosepion; species Acanthosepion pharaonis. Next base: position 1,204,898 of record CAHIKZ030004289.1, read on the forward strand.
TATTTTTGCACGAAAACTAGAGTGTTTCCAGCTCGAAAACTCGTGTCTCAGATAGCTTATGCAGCTTATACAATATATAGCAACTAAAATTCGTTTGCAGAAACACGAAAACAAGTAAAAAGTTATCGTAACTAAAATTTGTTGTTTGTAAAATCACAAAAATGTGAAGAGTAGTCGAAATCAAGTGTTTTTCGCTCGAAAACTTGTATTTTAGTTTGTTTAGGTAGCTTACACGACGTAACTATAATTTGTTGTTTGCAAAGTTAGGAAAGCAAGTGAAAATTGATTGAAAACAATGCCTTTACGGTCGAAAACTAGTCTTTCCAGTTTGTTTATGTACCTTACATAAAGTTATCGCAAGTAAAATTTGGTGTTTGCAAAATCAGGAAAACAATTGAAAATTGCTCGAAATCAAGCCTTTTTCGCTCGTAAACTAGTGTTAAATTTGCTTAGGCAGATTACACAAAGTTATGGCAAATAAATTTGTTGTTTGCAAAGTCTCAAACACAAGAGAAAAGTGGTCGAAATCAAACATTTTTACGCTCGAAAACTAATGTTTTATTTTGCTTAGGCAGATTCCAAGAAGTTATACTAACTAAAATCTGGTGTTTGCAAAGTCACGAAAAAATAAATGAAGCCATTTTCTCTGGAAAAGTAATGTTTTTATTTGCTTATATAGCTTACAAGTAGTTATAATAACTAAAATTTGGTGTTTTCAGATTCACGAAAACAATTGAAAAGTGGTCGAATTCAAGCGTTTTTTGTTCGAAAACTCGTGTCTCAGATAGCTTATGCAGCTTATACAATATATAACAACTAAAATTCGTTTGCAGAAGCACGAAAACAAGTAAAAAGTTGTCGAAATCAAGCGTTTCTCGCTCGAAAACTAGTGCTTTAGCTTGTTTTGGTAGCTTATACAGGAATTTACAAAATTAACTTTAAAAATGTTACAAGAAATAAGTGAATCGTCTAAGTTTGATCGATTAGATTGATTTGTTTTTTATGGATTATCAACTTGTTGTGGATTATTTAAAGCCAGAATCATCTTGAAATTTAAATGATTTAAAGAAAGTTAAATAAAAATTAAATAAAATTATATATGAACACAAAAGAGATTTTTTTTTAAATCAAATTTACTAAATGCGTTTGTCGTTCAACTTAACAAGTCGGACCATAATTTCGACTTAAAGCATACTGTTTAAATTAAAACAAAAAATGTTATTAAAATGAGAATACATGGAAAGTGCACACTGCTTTCCTCACACAAGTACTGTTATTATAATGTAAGATATTTCGTACAATAGAGATAAAAGCAAAAATAAAAACTGAATGAGATTTTTTCTATATAAATCATCGTCGAAAGTGAAATAAAATTGGTTTGTAGTGTGTTGCCAAAACTTTATAATTTTATCTATCGGCAAGTAATGGTCATTTTTATTGTAGTAGATGTTTTTAAGAGATTTAAGAATAGTAAAAATTATAGAAATAGGGATTCAGCATAAGGTGTTCGGTAGCGGAATTATTGATCCACTCTTGTAAGCAATCTGTCATCATTACAAGACGTACTGAATCTTAAATCCAATACCTTTGGCAAAATATTAAGAGATAGGAAATGTTCTTAAAAACAAACCAAATGATTCTGAACTGCATTATAATATCTTTTCTTCTATATGGCAGCGAATGCTGGACAATTTCCTCACAGAATCTCTGACTTGAAGTGACACAGATGTGGTTCTAAGAACGAAGAGGTTAAAGGACTGAACATATGAGTAATGTGGAAGTTTAATGGAAATAGAAATTAATTCTAAATTGATGCTAAAAATCTGACCTGGAGTGGTAGCATCTGTTAGGGTCCCAGCTATGGGCAAATAGTGACTACCACCATAAAAAAGCAAAACACTATCGAAGTATGAAAACAGATTTTTATAACAAAAATACCATACTTTTTTCTACCAAATAAATTGACAAAAATACATATATATAATAAAATGACCAACATATATATGTATATTTTATCTGTAGTTGAAGGCAATAAATATTTAGATCTAGGCATTGCATAACCCATTGAGTCCAAAATAAAATATGTATATTTTATCTGTAGTTGAAGGCAATAAATATTTAGATTTAGGCATTACATAACTATTGCGTCCAAAATATTTAGATTTAGGCATTACATAACCCATTGAGGTTAATATGCTGCTAAATTATAGCAACCAACCAAACAAAGAAGATGAAAGAACTGTTTCATGACATTAATCCTACAATTTCTTAAATCAAACTGTATTCCAAAATATAGCTTCAACAAAACAACAGAACACACACACATCGCCGCCTTTAGTAATCATGTCCACACAAAGATGTATATGCATAAAAGCTGTGTGTCGGCTGCCATGTATTCAATTATGAAAGCAAAATGACATATTTTTCTTACTTCATAACATACTTTAAATTCCGGCATTAAATGACTCATAAGGAGTTGGCGTGTCGTTAAACAAAATATCTGTCTATATATCTGAGAGGAGGTTTTATGATTACTTACATTATTTACATTATTCGGTCTGATATCTTCATTTTCATTGTCAAACGGCCGAAACGTTGTGAAATTGGCAATGAAGATGAGAATAGCAGTCCGAATAAAGTAAATAATATAAGTAAAACAAAACAAATATATCCTAAGATGACATTGGAAATAAAAGAAGAAACAAACTGGTGACAAATCCTTTAGTTAGCTGACTCATAATTAATTGTAATGATATATATATATATTCTTAATTTCCGAATATCCTAATATTTCCTTCCTCGCTTTCTGTCACATTACATCAACTTTCATTTTTTCCCCTTTTTGCTTTGATGAAGTGCTCGTCTTGTTTTTGATACCTTTGAATTCGGGGAACCGTTGGCCATACAAGATAAGTTCTATGGGTGTGCTTGCCTGAAGATGGCAATGTCTGGAGAATACGCCGTATGTAGAATGATTCCATTCCAGTTTTATGATGGTTTTCTGCGATGCATTTGCAACATGGTGAAGGGCGTTTCTAGAAAGCAAAAGCGGTAGTCGGCGAATTTGAACGGAAAACCAACATTTGAAATGCCAATTTATACTCAGAGTGGATCATGGAGCCCTGATACTGAAAAGAAATACGTTACGCAAAACTGTATTTCTACGTTATTTATCCAGTATGGTATGTGTATGTGTGTGTGGTAAAGGTACTAGATGTGCTGCATCCATAACAGCAATGGTGTGTCTAGGGCAAGATATCCTAATGGAGCCCAACCCTCTCCAAGCTTGTTTTGATTTCAGAGTTTTCCTTCTCTTAGATTGGTTGCCACTCCAGGCAAGAGAGCCCATTTAACTTGTTATTTAACCCACATCTCGGGCAGTTATTCCTGTCCTAAAGATATTAGAGTAAATTGAATGAAACTGAATCGAACGGGAATGGAACTCTTTATTTACGCGCTGATATGCATTGCACCACACGCGCTTCTATACAGTACGGTACCTAATCAAATTAGAAGAAATGTAGGAATACACTGCCTACCTAGAAATCAGGATTCTAGATCTCTGGTCTTTATTTAGGCTTAAATGCAGATGCCTAACAACGATGTGGAAAGCGTAGCAATTTTACCAACTTGGAGTGTCATTTTGTTATTCTTAGAGAAAAAAAAATTGCAAAACAGTGAACATGTAATCAAAATGAATTTGAAATAACGATTGCCCCTTACAACGTCAAATCTTTCTTTCTTTTTTTTTTTTTTTTTTTTTTGTAAACATTGTCGAAAAAGAAGGTGTAGGCATTTAAAGTGAAAGAAAACAATACTTTTATTTGAATTTTAAATTCATTAAAATGTGTCGATATCTTTTTATTTTCTTAATCAAACATTTTTTTTTTTTAACCAAAACGTAAAAAAATTGAAGGAAACAATTTTCATGGCATTAACGTTAATAATAGAACGGAACTATTTCTGGCATCTCTCCTCTCTCTCATTTCCTTTCCTTCAACGATCATCAAAGTTAATTCTTCTTTCTCTCTTTCATTCTTTTCCAATTCCTATTTTTTCTTACATTTTCCTGTCGTGCTCTCTCTTCTTTCCTTTTTAAATTACCCCCGCTCCTCTTAAATCTACGTTATTCCTCAATTAATTGACAAATTACGCCTTTAATCATTCCTTCTTTGCCTTACTTTATTGTATTTACAATGTTCTTTGGAATTACAGAAATTACAGAAGCTTGTTTCACTTTTTCCTGTCATTTTTCAAACGTTTTTTTATTATTATTATTATCAATATTTGTTACGTAATTTTTCAAATCGTTGTCGTTAGCGGAACTCGTTGCCGAGTGTTGGGCTGCTCATCGACATTTCCTTCTCTGTGAAATGATTCCTATGTTGGAGAGATGTCCGCAGCCATCGTATCTTAGGGCAGGACGGTCCAGGGGTGGGAGATCTCTGGCTTTTCTCTTCGTCTCTCCTATTTGTCTTCCGATGTTTTCGAAGGGTGTTGTTTTTTTTTGTGGACAGACTTTCGCCAATTGGTTCTTTCTGCAGCTTTTGTCTCCCAATTGACCGGATCGATTTCTGTCCTCAGCAACGGTTTTTGGGTATAAAAACCTCGGCTGCGAATTGTTCGAGGTGGTTCACGGGTGGCCACTCAATGACATACACACACACCTCAGCTATGGGCAAATAGGAAATCCACAAACAAAAACAAAACACTAAGAAGGTATAAGAAATATTGATATGTCGTAAAAATAGCAATACATTTTTATATAAAAAGGATCAACTATACATATTTATAGTAAAATGACAAGCAAAACAAATTAAAGCAAAACAACCAACAATACATTTTATCTGTAGTTGAAGCATACAGTTGCGTTCAAAATATATTTAGCTGAAGCCATTTCTTTTCAGATTATTTGGATTTCGGCATTAAGTAACCCATAGAGGTGTTGATATGTCGCTAAACAAAACCAACAACCCAAGCAAATCTGAATGCCTAAAAAATAATTCAAATACGCGTAATTTTTACGTATATTTTTCAGTTTTATATTTATCATATATATATATATATATATATATATATATATATATATATATATATATATGC
>CAHIKZ030004289.1:1215000-1237500 GCA_903632075.3 Acanthosepion pharaonis
CGAGAAATCTCAAAGAAACTATGTCCTCCAACAGACAAAAAATTAAATAATTGTCGGACTTAGTACATTTCATAATATATATATATATATATATATATATATATATATATATATATATATATATGGCCAGTCGTCAGGCAGAATGACGATTGCGTCTAGCATGAAACAGCGTGTTGACTTCAATGTCCATTTTATATTTACATGCGATCTATCTCTGATATTGAGCACTTTATCCCATAAATATAGCACACCTTAAAATTATATTTCTTATTATTTCTTTATTATTTTATCTCGCTTTTTTTTCTCTTTCTTTTTTTACTTTCCTTCTCCTTCTTTTACTCTGTTTCTTTCTTTTTTTTCTCTCACACTTTCCTTCTCTTTTCTCTCTTTTCTCTGACAGTTTCTATTTTCTTACTCTCTCTATTTCTTTTTCCTTCTCTTTCTTTCGCTTCCCTTCTCTGTGTTTCATTTTCCTTCTCTCTTCTTCTCTATCTTTTCCACTCAGTCTTTTTTTCTCTTTCCTTTTCTCTCTTTCTTTCTCTTTTTCTCTCATTCTTTTTCTCTCTCTCTTTCTCTTTCGCTTTGTTTCTCTCAATTTCTTCCAATTTTCTTCTTTCTTTCTTTTTTCTTTTCCCTCTCTCTCGCTCTCTTTCTATTTTTCTATTTCTTTTTCTTTCATTATTTTTCCCTTATCTCTCTACTTATCTTTTCAAGTTTTCTCTCATTCTTCTTAATCTAATTTTTACTCTAATCTCTCCTATTTTTTTAAAAAATTATTCGAAAAATATCTGTCTGTTATTCCATCTGCAACAAATTCGTTTTTTTTTCTTTTGTTCACGACTTTTAATGTCAGTGTCACCCTATTACACTTCTTCTTCCAGTGTCATTGATCTGATTTGATTTTTATTTCCTTCACATTCTCCGAATAAAAAGATTATTTTTCTTTATTCAGATAATAATAATCATTTTCAAATTCTCCAATGGTAATGATAGCGAAATTCGGATCAAAATCAACACAAAAAATCGATATGTTCGCTTATCTTTCTGTTCGAACCCCTTTCAGGTTTATTAAATAGGAGTAGAGGTTTATACCTTGTTTCCTGTTTAGGATTGGGTTTCCGTTTCATTCTAAAGCCGTGATTTTCAACCGCTTAAGCGTGCAAAATATATATATATATATATATATATATATATATATATATATATAGATAGATAGATAGATAGATAGATAGATAGATAAAATGCACTGTTACATTAGAACATGTACATATCCACTACAATACTGTACATCTTGTTTCATCGTTAAAAAAAATAACGTTTCAGCAGTTGGGAAATCACGATTCTACTAAAACCTAGCATTGTGATTCCCACCTGATGAAACGTTAAAAATTTTAACGTTGAAACAGGATGTACACTTTTGTAGTGGTTATGTACATGTTCTAATGTAACAGTATCTATTCTATCTATCTAGCTATCCATATATATATATATATATATATATATATATATATATATATATATATATATATATATATATATATATTGCCTGTTCTAATGTAACAGTGCATTTTATCTATCTAGCTATCTATCTAGCTATCCATATATATATATATATATATATATATATATATATATATATATATATATATATATATTGCCTGCTCTAATGTAACAGTGCATAATAAATAAGTATTTATTGCTCTATATTTGTATTGAGCCCTGTTTTAAATTAATGTTTTGAACGCTGAAATCTTACACTTTTGTTCTTTTACATTTGGATATGTGTGTGTGTGTGTGTGTGTGTGTGTGTGTGTGTGTGTGTGTGTGTGTGTGTGTGTGTGTGTGTGGAAGTAGTAATGATACAGCGTTAGTATTTGAATAAATGAATAAGAATTACACTTAATTTGCAAATAATTATCACTATTATTCTATTATGTTATTTTAAATACTTTAATATGAATAGTTAATCCTTACTATGGCTACCCATCTGAAAGCGCTCAACGAAGACATTGATTATTATTTTCCTTCCTTGAGCACAGAAAATTATGATTGGATTCGAAATCCATTCATAAATGTTACTTTTAATAATAGACTTCCGTTATCTAAAGAAGAAGAATTGGCCACCATTTCTAGTGATCGAGGGCTCAAAATAAAACATTCGACGGTAACCAGTGATACATTTTCGATTTCAATACAAAAGGAATGTCCTGCATTAGCTAAAAAGGTTTTATCAGTTTCATTGCAATTTTCTAGGTCTTATTTATGTGAATCTGGTTTCCCACCCCTAAATAACATTAAAAACAAAAGCGAGAAAGACTATGCTCAAATGAAAAAGAAATGAGGGTCTACTTATCGTACATTCGACCAAAAATCGAAGAAATCACGAAAAACAACTAGACACAGGTTTCGCAATAAACAAATTGCACAAATAGTTGAACAGAAACATTGAAATAAACTAATTTCATATTTGTGTATGTGTATTTTTTAAATCGATGGTTTTATTTCATAACATTTAAATGTATATCCTTTAAAAATGTTGCTAAGTGTGCCGTGATATTTTCGCAACGATTTTTTCTGTACAATAATAATTTTTATATACACTGCGTGCCAAATTATTATCGAGATAACTTTTTTTCTAAAATTTCAAAAACCGTCCAATCAATTCACACAAAATGTTCACACACTGTTGGCAACACTGACCTGCGCAATCACTGAAATTTTCGTACTGATCTGCGCAATGTAAACAAACTGGCGCCATATTTATTATAAGCACGGTGATTACGAAAATTTCATTGATTGCGCAGGTCAGTGTTGCCAAAATTGTGTGAAAATTTTGTGTGAATTGATTGGACGGTTTTTGAAATATTAGAAAAAAAAGTTATCTCGATAATAATTTTGCACGCAGTGTATATGTTGGAAATAAATTTGGAAATAATCGAAATTAATTGCGAAAGTCGCCGATCAAATAAAAAATAATTATTTGTAGGGAAAGTGACAGCAGAAGAATTATCGTTGAACTTTTAAAAGGTAAGTTTAAATATTAAGGCAAATACTTCAATGCAGCGATCAATTTTGAGTTCTTTTGTAGTTTATTGTTCCTATCGCATCTATTCCTCCTTATTGTTCCTGTCGCATCTATTCCTCCTGATGAAGGTCTAATCAAGAGCCCTGTGCAGGAGCTAGCTTAAATGCCGCCCGATATGACGGCTTTTAAGCTAGATCTTTATATATTTCAATATTTGTTTCTGTGTGTATCTGATGATATCTCTTAATCTCGCTTTTGTTTTGTTTTGTTTTTTTCTTTTATATCTTTCCCTTCGTCTCTTGGCTAAACTCTTTCTTTTTTTCTTTACAATGCCTATATCGCTTAAAACGTCTTTCTCTCTAATCCTCTCTCTCTCTCTATATATATATATATATTTTTTCTCTCTTCCTTTTTTCCTTTTCTCTTTTATGTCTGTTTCTCGGTTTTCTTCCTTCTCCTATTCTCGTTTTCACGCCTGATCTTTCTCTTTTCCGGTTCAATACTTTTCAGCAATCTATCCGTTCTTTATTTCATTCTTTCAATCCGTTCGCGCCTATATTTTTATTTCACAAAGCAGCGTTTACAAAAAGGAAAAAAGAAAGAAAGAAAGAAAAAAAGAAAGCCGTGTATGCATTCAACACTATTTACGACTTCCCAGCTCGAGATCTGTTTATGATTGCTATTCTGTCAATTGTCGTTGATTACCTTGCAGTCGTTGGCTGCCATTATTGTTGTCAGACATCACTTGAGAGAAGAAGAAAAAAACGTTAACATTTATTTGAAACGGGGAAGACATTGAGGCTTTGTCAATATGTCAAGGTTATGCTCTTTCATCATTTCCTCACCCATACAAACTTTTCTTAAACTAAACTCGTTTCTCTAATCCCAGCCGCATATTTTATACGACAATATAGCAGCTGCCTAGATGGAGCGTATCTGATTGCTGGAAGTTTCTTTTAAAAAATAAATGAATTTAAAATAATAACAGCGATCAGACCTTCTCTGGGAGTTACGACTATTCACTTACTAAGGGGCAGATTGGGCGCCTCGGTGTGATGTAATGGTTAGCAAGCTGGTCTCGCTAAAAAACGTTACAACTGAATAGTGAGTTCGATCCTCACTAGGTGCCCCATATATTCGGCCATGTGCCACATCTAAGCCACGCTTAGAAAATCAATTTTTGGGCACCTCGAGGCGGTGTAATGGTTAGCAAGCTTGTCTAGCTAGAACAATTAAGACTGAATAGTGAGTTCGATCCTCACTGGGTGCCCCATACTTTCGGCCTTGTGCCACACCCAAGCCACGCTTAGATAATCTCTACTAAAGTGGCAGATTTGCATGATGTGAGAAAATAGGTTTTACTCTGATTGTTCGTTCTGTGGTCCGACAATTCACATGATCCAAAAACGCTTACAGTACGATATGTTTCGAATCAGCTGATATTACTATGTAGAATTCCTGTCAGAGAGTTCTGATCCGGTTTCAGACCACGCTAATACCGTAATTCTGCGGTTTATACTCCGACTCGTTAAACTAAGTAAAACTATTGCATAATACAGAATCAAAGAACTGTAAATTCCGTAACTATCGATGTTTTATTTTAGCATAAAATTAGACAGGGATGGACAATTTTTTTTTCTCTCTCTCAAGATAATAAAATATTTTCCCTATAACCAGCTAAAAAGCATAAACGTTCATTTCTCTAAAGTACGTCTATATCGACAATATTCATTAAATTTACAGTTGTATTTCAAACACTAACTGCGGTTTACGGGTGCATCGCTTTGAAACACCGAAGTTAAGCAACGTCTAGCCTGGTCAGTACCTAGATGTCTGACCGCTTCGGTTGGTTGGTTGATGTTGTTTAGCGGTATATCATACTCTATGGGTTAGATAAACCAAAATCTACATATTTTAAATACATTTTTATGGCTTCAACTAAATATGTTTTGAGTGCAATTGTATGCCTTCAGCTATAGATAAAATGTATTGCTGGCCATTTTACTATAAATGTGTATTGTTGGTATTTTTACTATAAATATGTATTGTTGGTAATTTTTTTTTATAAAAATGAATTGCTGGTACTTTTTAACTGTAAAAACGTATTTTATACTTTTATATCGTTTTGCTTTGTAAACTATTTGCGGATAGCTGGGTCCCTAAGAGGTGCTACCACTCCGGGTCATGGTGGACTTGAGAACAGCAGCCGTTAAGAGGTGGTTCCACGCTCCACAAAACCCTCAATCTCCCACTCAGTTGCCTTGCTGCTGGATGTATTTTATCGTCATACCCAGGACTAGAGTGCTTGAGAATACCAGATATTGTAAATTTGCATGAGCCGGTGGTAAAATGGATAACGGTTTTAATTGTAAACCGAAGTGCCGTTGCAGTTCGCTTTGGTTTCGTTATATTCACTCACGCGAAAATACCTTTAGGAAAAGGTATGAATCCACCTCTCCCCCGGATATGGGTTAATTAATATAACATATTAAATCATTATTATCTACCCCACACACAAATTCTTATAATCTAAAAATATTTCCTGGCTTTAAATAACCTGCAATGGGTTGATAAACCGTAAAAAAACGAATTATTGCGTCAACTGCTATTGGACAGAGGTAGTTAAACGGATTATTCTATATGAATTACGAGGTTTAGTATGAAATTAATGACTAGTTATTCCTTAATTACAACTGACTTAATAGTTGAAGTGCACAAGGCAGGTTAAGATGAGAGCCAAAATGTCATTATTCCTAATCCAGTCCTCAATATTGTCGCGGGTCAGTCTAAAAGTAATGCCTGGTTTTTTCTTTAATTACAACAGATTTTAACAGTAGAAAAGGATATAACATGTCAAAACGAGTAAAAAATCTCAGAATTTCAAATCTAGTCATCAATACCATCGTGTCAGAGGGTGAGTCTAAGAGTAAGGCCTCTTCTTTAATTACAATATATTTAATAGTAGAAACAAACATGGCGTCTTAAAATTAGCTAAAAAGTGACACCTCTTTTTTTGTTCTGTTTTTTTTTTTTAAATTACAACAGATTTTAACAGTGAGAGGTCACATATGATTCATATGAACACGAAAGTCAAGGAAAAAGAGCCCTTACTTTTTAGACTGACCCTCACCCACGGAAATATTGAGGACTAGATTTGAAATCCATAATTCGTCTGCTTTATTGGTTTTTGATGATACTTTTCCGCACATTTTGATCGGCGTTACCATTTCGACACACATTTCGATTGCTTTCGATTAACTTCCGGTAGAACTTGCCCTTTCGTTTATTGAACTTTTCATCCTAACACACAAGCCCCTTCTGCCAATTGAACATTTTTAAACATCAAGAATTTTGCAATTCTCCAAATTTCTATTTTGGTTTTAGACGCAAGTCTTTATGTTTTGAATATTTTGTAGTTTCCTCTCCAAGAAATATTTTGCCTGCTAGGTTACCCCCACTTACCCCAACATCACTCTCACACCCCTGATGAGAATCACAAGCGAGATTTGAAAGCCTCATCCTCTTTCTCTTGTGATTTGCGAAACGACATGACACGTTTCTTTCTCGCTCCGATAGACAGGAGGCTGGTACGTCCTCCAGATTCTCCTACTGAAAGCTGCTTTGGAATCTTCATAACTTTAAATTCGTTTCTTATTTTGCCCTTCTGTAACATGTTTTGGTAATATATTCATTATTTGCTTTGTTTGTTTGAATTCTGTGTTTTGTATTTGCTTTTAGCGGGACTCACATGAGTCCGCTAAATATTGTCTGTGGGACTAATGTCTCAAGATGTATAAAATGAATAACTTCCATTCTTGCATAATGCCTACCTCCTTTTCCAAATCTTTTCGCGTAGTAAGTGATATTGTGTGCAAAGTTTTATAGTTTTTAAATTATTTCGTAAACATTTTTTAAATTTTATTATTCCATTCTCCTCATTTTTTTTTTCACCTGTTTTCATACTGGGAAATCCCAATTGTCTATGCGTCCTTTATTGTTTATGTTAGCATATAAACTACTGGATTTAATGTGACATGATCGACATTTTATGCTGAAATAATTTCATAAAAGACAAACTAGAACATTTGCGGTGTGACTTTGCGAGGCTTTGGGGATATAAATCGGATGACAGAAAATTTTTATAACAAAATTGGTTTTGAAAGATTCGGGTCTAAACAAGACACGCAACCCGACATATTCAGTTAAGACCTGATAAAATAAATATTTAAATCTATCCTTTTAAGTAAATTCTTATTGTAACCAGCCTTATATAAACTTTTAGGTTGGAAAGAAAATCCTCTTGCATTTTCGACATGGGAACTTTGAATGTACTTTTTCAAACAATCAATCGACCACGAGTCCTGTAAACCATTAGACTCGTAGAAGCACAACATGCACTCCAGCGGCAGTAGCAGTAGTGTTTACTGTACAAGATAGCGTGACGGAAACCAACACTCTCCAGGCTGGTTTGAATTAAGAGTTTTCATTTTCCTAGACTAGATTCAAAACAATACTATACGATCGAGGCACGGCTGGAGACGAATATCCAACAAATTCCCGAAGCAAACTACCCAGGTATATCCTGTGCTCACTATATATAGTTACTGATGTAGTCAGTCCACATAGGCGATAGGGAATGTGGGACATTTCATTACAACATTACAGACCCTTATTTGAATCTTGTCAAGAATCTCGAGATATATAGTAAAACCACCAGAACAGATATGGCAGCCATTTTTAATACACTGAGGGCAGGATGAATTCTGACAAGAAAGATTATGTCACGACACAGGGAACCGATTTAACTAGTCGTAGACCTAACAGTTGGTTCAATATAATCACTTTACTTCAGATCAGTGAGCTCTCAGAAGGCGCTAAGAGTTGCTCACTTGGTGGTTAGCATCAGCCATACTGACGGCAGATAGAAAAGGTTCTCTCTGGAGATCAAATGAAAGCAGTTTTGTTTTGGAAGCGTTAAAATTTACAAGTCATTCCTTGCCCCAGGTAGCCACTGATCGGGGTGCGCTTTTCGTGAACAGATTCCAGTTTTAATTTGGCGGACCTGTCGTACTAAGACAGGAATTAAGAGTTGTGTCATTAGTATAAGCACGTAGCTGGGAACTACCGGGAATCTGAACTTCATCTATATAAAAAAAAATTGTGTGTGTGTGTGTGTGGGGGGGGGTGATGGACCTATATAATAAATGCGAATGTCAGTGTGTCACACTTTTCAACTTTACTCCTAGAGGCCGTAGCCAAACATATAAAACCATTTTCGAATCAGGCCGAATCCGTGAGCAAAGCAAAAACATTTCGGACCGGATCCGAACAGGCAATCCTGAAATTTTGGATTCCCAAGCTTTCATTACTGCAATTGTTTTTTCTTCTTTTTTTTTTCATGTGAGGTTTTTGCAACGAATTTTTTGTACGATAACAATTTTTATAACTTGGAGAAAATTGGGAATAATCGAAATTAATTGCGAAATCCAGCAAAAGTCATCCATGAAATAAAAAAATAATTGTTTGTACAAAAAGTAAGGACCTACGTACATCAAATTGTCTTTAAATTAAGTGGTGACAGAAGAATTATCGTAAGTAAGGTTAAATATTAATGCAATACTTAAATGCAGTGATCAATTTTGAGTTCTTCTGTAGTTTATTGTTGCCTATCGCATCTACTCCTCCCTACTTATTTTGATGAAGGCCTAATCAAGCACCCTCCGCAGGAGCTAGTTTAAATGCCGCCCCGATAGTACGGCTTTTAAGCTAGTATGGTATATTTATCATATACGTATATCCTGAAACATTTACCAACGACTGTTACTTCCTATAAATATGGAAGATATTGCATCATAAAAATGTAATTTGAAAATTACAGACGCCCAAACGACCAATCCTATGTGCGGTTAAACATTTTAAGTGTCGTTCGCGTGATTCGAAACTTAAGCATTAATCATAATAGTATTCGTTAATTACATACATAACATTTTTGGATTGTTTAAGTTAGGTTAACTTCTTAAAAGATGTGTGACAACGCACGTACACAATTTTCGCCAAGTAAAAAAGGAAAAAGAGAAATCCTCTTGAGATTCCTGATTTGACTTTTATGAAAGTCAATTAAACTGCGTGCAGGACAACGCAGCACCGCCGACCGAACACTGCCAACCCAACACCGCCGACCGAACACTGCCAACTGAGGACCGGGACAACTCAGGATCGCGACAAATCAACACCAGAAAAACGTAACTGTTTTTATAACCAAATAAAAGTAATTTATCAAGAATCAAAACATTAATTAATGAATATTTTTTCTTCAAATAAAGCATTCGAAAAGGCATTATGTAAAATATGAGCCAGATTTTGCTTTTAATTATTTTTAATAAATTAAACCGTAAACCTTACTGTAAAAAAAAAGAAGAAATGAAAAACGGACTGCTGTCATCTTCTGTATATGTCCTGTGAAGGTTAAATTTTCCAAGCCTTTCTTCCTCATTATGTGTCCAAAAATTTCCAACTTTCTCTGATTTTTAGTATAAGTGTCCATTTTATTTTCATTTTCTTTAAGATTTATTCATTGATTACCAGCTCCGTTCATGGAATTCTCAATATCCTTCTGTAGAACGACATTTCTGTTGTCGGCAGTTTCCTTTTCATATGTGGGAAGATTGTTCAGTATTCTCTTCCAGACAAGGGGACAGATATCATATAGCAATTCAACAGTATTTTATTTATGTTTAAATGTGCTATATGAATTCTGAGGAGAGGAGAAAGATTTTCAGTTCAATGTTGACATCTTCAAATTGCAATTCGCATCTGGGGCTTTTTCTCTTGCTGTCTTCTTCCATAGAATGGCTAGTCCGTTTTTCGCGATTTCCTTTAAAAAAAAAAAGTAATGATCTTTCAAAACAAGGAACAGCAAGCAACAGATGTTATAATTAAATGAGTTGTTCAGTTTAATATCTTCATCTTTGTTATTTTTATTCAGTTTTAGTCAGTTCATCATTTCTTTCCAAATCCAGGAATTTAAAATTAAATTTATTAGATTGTTTTTATCGATCCGATGCCCTTTCCAGGCATTGGAAATCATAATTCTCCACAAATTCCTGTTTTTTTTTGGGTTTTTTGCTTTAAGTAACCTTTGACAGTTTAGAGTTTGTCTTTGTTCTGTCATCGATTCACTCCAACACGTCAATATTGAAAACTTAGCCAAATTACAGTAATTGGTGTATGAAAATTGCCAGTCTAGAGAATCAACATTATTATTTCAGCAAACGTAGTCCTTCGTTCCTGCAAAAAACGGAGTGTCAAGAGAACGTTTTTTTTTCCAATGGAACTTCGCTCTTCCGTTTGTTTTAAAAAGCGATGATTGGAATTGTAATAAAACCTAAAAACATGAAAGTGAATTTATATATTTTCTTTGTCCTTGAGAATTGAGAACAAAATAATAAATACCATTTATTTATTATATTGTCTATTTACACTATTGTTATATTTTTATTGGAATTGTTAACAAAACATCGGCTAATTGTCAACTGATTCGAACTTTATAAAATGGTAAATAATAAAGATTCCCGACTATATATTTTAATAATTTAGTAAATAAATTCATATATTTTTGTTCTTGAGAATCTACAACAAAAACATTAAACACTATTTATTTATTAGATGTTTTATTTATAAGAATAATTTTATATTTATAGCGTTCTAAAAACACAACTGTATTAATACTTAAGACTAATACAATATTTATCATTTATTAATTTATAAAGAAATAAACATGAAGACATTGTTTTTGGTTTTCATATTTTCATAAGCCGGTCTGTCCTGCTATATACCCATAGCTGAGGGGAAAAGAAAAGAATTCATACCTTTCCCAAGGGTATTAGCACGGTTTTATTACAATTCTAATAATCACGTTTTGAACCAATAAACATTAGTAGTTAAATAAAATAGTTAAAATAAAAGCGATATCATGGAAAAACACGACCTTTTGACATTCAGTTTATTTGCAGGAACGAAATTCCGTGTTTGACATTATTTCT
Organism: Acanthosepion pharaonis; assembly: GCA_903632075.3. Taxonomy (NCBI): domain Eukaryota; kingdom Metazoa; phylum Mollusca; class Cephalopoda; order Sepiida; family Sepiidae; genus Acanthosepion; species Acanthosepion pharaonis. Next base: position 1,226,068 of record CAHIKZ030004289.1, read on the forward strand.
TATTTGGGCTCGAACAACGACCGATGAATTCATATTGTCTATATGAACGGATCACTCTGATTTGAAATTAACTAAAACTAATGCGTTAAACATTTCAAGAATGCTGAAGAACGCATTGGCTGAAACATTGTGATAAAAACGCGGATTAAGATAATACTTGGGAAATCTGTTGACAAATTTCCTTCAGTCTTTAAAGAGTTTATAAGAGAGATAGAGAGGGAAAGTGTGAAAGAGAGAGAAAAAGAGGAAGAAAGAACAAGGAAGAGAAAGAGGAATCGAACGTTTTAGAAAAGATCCAGATAGATAGATAGATAGATAGATAGAGAGAGAGAGAGAGAGAGAGAGAGAGAGAGAAAGAGAGAAAGAGAGAAAGAGAGAGAGGAAGAAAGAACAAGGAAAATAGCGGAAACTAACATGGATGGCTGAAGCAAAATTTCCAGTGAGAGAGTGAGAGAGAAGGGGGAGAAGGGGGGTAATGAAGATGTAATAAGGATGAGAAAGGAACCGAAAATGCTTAAGTGTTTTAGAAAGTCATGTGTAGATAGAGAACGAGAGAGAGAGAGAGAGAGAGAGAGAGAGAAATAACAAGGACGAGATAGGAACTAAATATTGTGTTTTAGAAAACACAACATAAATGCGACCAATATGGAGAGCAAATAATTTGATATTTATTTTAACAGGTGACACGTTTCCTACCGATATATCTTCTGTATATTGATACCATATTTTATTGCTGAGTCAAGGTAATATATATATATATATATATATATATATATATATATATATATATATGGCTGGGTGGGTGTTTGCGTGCGCGTGTATGCGTGCGTGTGTGATAGATAGATAGATAGATAGATAGATAGATAGATAGATAGATAGATAGATAGATAGAAGGAAGCGTATTTTTGTCTATATAAATGCAAGCGCTTGTGTTTACGATTTGTATGTTGTTAGATAATCATTAACCATCTGTCGCATTCTAAAAATTCCCTAATGATTCAACTTTTATAACTTGTAAATTCTATCGATTTATCAGCATACATTTTTGAATCGATAAATTCCTTGGAGATGAATTCATTAACTTACTTCGATCTTTACAATTTCATGATATATGTAGATATGTAAGTCGATTTTTTTGACTCAGTGTATAGGATCGTCCATACATGTGGCACGTTTAAATAGACGAGGATTTTTGATCCATCATTTACCGGAGTCAAAAAGAGACACTCGTGCTTGATCCAGCATCAAGGTCTTTGATCAGTGAAGTTTTAAAATCTAAACTAAGATACGTTATAAAGTAGATGCGCTTATTGAACGCGAACCAATAAAATTGTTTAATATTTCGAAATGTATCATCAGATTTGTACAGTTTTTTTCGGATTAAAATTCTCTCGTTGGAGCCGCGGTGTGAATCGTAGATCTAGGATTATCTATTTTTATTTCTTTGCTGAATTATTTCAACGGATTAATATTAGTTTAAACTGATTCAAAGACACATTAATAGCGTAACCAATGTGGATTGAACTCTCGCTCTCTCTCTCTCTCTCTGTCTCTCTCTGTCTCTCTCTCTCTCTCTCTCTCTCTCTCTCTCTATATATATATATATATATATATATATATATATATTCAAATAGTGATGATAGATAAAAACTAGCGTTGTTATTTAACAGTGGTCAAGATCAAAGATAGAGCCACGACAAAGTTTGATATAAACCGGTGTTTTTAAAAAACGCTTTTAAATGTACAAATTTCCGAGTCTCTACAAACTTCATATCTATATACTAAATGCGAATGTCAGTGTGTCGCTGTGTCATACTTTTTCAACTTTACTCCGAGAGGCCGTAGCCCAACACTTCATAGCATTTTGGAATCAGGCCGACTCCGTAAGCAAATTCAAAACATTTGTCATTGATTTTCCTAACACACACGCACACACACAGACACACGCACACACACACACAGACACACGCACACACACACACAGACACACGCACACACACACACATATATATATATATATATAATCCAAAGTTCCTTAGTATTTTAGTTATTATTTTAAAAAAATAGTGCTCGATACAAAAGTAGAGTATAAATATAATTATTTATTTAAAAATATGATTCCAACTCGCGACATAAGAAGTCTCATGTTTCAAGATGGAACAGAGCTTACTTTAACTCAATTTAATTCAAATAATTATATTGAAGTTTTCGGCTCTTGCTTTGAAACATGAGAATTCTTATGTGGCGAGTTGGAATCATATTTTTAAATAAATAATTATATTTATGCTCTACTTTTGTATCGAGCACTATTTTTTTAAAATAATAACTAAAATACTAAGGAACTTTGGATTATTTACCTAACCAGTTCCTTCCTATTTTCTATATATTTTCCCATGTCTCATATCGAGAATATTTCACATTGAACATGAAGCAAAATGAATTATTTTTAATAATATGTGGAAATCTCCACTTTTACCTGAAGACGGTCACGAGCCCAGAAACACGTGTCGTAAAATTATGTAAAACAAAGCATAATATTTTTTCTAAATAAATCCACATTACAACCAAAAACGTTAGCGGCACCTCTCTTCTCTTCTTTTTAATATACATACTTTTCTCTCGTTGGAACCACTACAACATATTTCTTTTATATATATATATATATATATATATATATATATATATATGCGTATTTTATTAAAAACAACAGACAAGGTACTACGGTGAAGCTTTTTATTTAATTTTTCTTGTGTTCGAACAAGTGCTTTCTTTTTTGGACAAAGGGTGTGTAAAAACTGTTCAAATATTCTATAATTACGATCGTTTTCGCCTATACTTTTAGCCATTATCGAGGATGATTTTATTTATTCATTTTAATTGAGTGTGTGCGTTGTGTATATAGCTTTAGTGTTATAGAAATGTTTTATTTTCCGAACATAGCCCATTGTGGCCGTATTCGTAGTTAATATTACTTCTACTCCAACAGTTTACTTTCTAGCACTTCCCCCACCTGTGGAACTCATTTCCGTAAATACAATCTTCAAATTTTAAACGCAACGTCAATCGACATCATCTGTTTTCTAGAATAATTTCATTTTTTGTCCCTTCTCCTAATCCTCCTTAATCTCAGTCTTCTCATTCTCTTTTTACTCCCTTTAATCTTCTGCATACTACTGGCTTTACCGCCTTGAATGGGGTGAAATGATTAAAAAAAATTGACACTACTTAAAGGTAGCTGTCGAAAAGAATTAATTCCTCGATTGTTCTTATGGTGATTTTCAAATCGTAGCTTAGATGTGACACAAGGCCGAAATTATGGGGCGCTCAGTTAGGAGTTAATTCCAATCACCTGAAGAAGGCCGGAGCGTACAACGGCCGAAACGTTGTAACAAATATGGCGACAAAGATGGGGACAATAGTCCGACTAATGTAAATACTATACTATCGTATAGTATATTATACGATCGATAGAATAATATAGTACTATATACTATAGATATTATATTATACTATATATTATAGTATAATATACTAAATACTATAGTGCGTATAGTATACTATATACTATAGCAACTAGTAGATGATGAATTTTTGAATCATAAACTGCGAAAACCCGTAACTAATGAAAAGAATCGTTAGGAGTTCACAAAGCGTTTCTTGAATTTTGTAAACATTCGGTGAAAATAACGTTTTCATCATTATAACTTGTTATGGTAATTTACCCACGCACGTATGGACTCTCCTAGCTATAAACAGGAGCAGGTACTGCCTTTTGGAGGGAGAAGTTTCCAGCAGTCAGTTCTGTCAGTCGGACCGAACATTCTTGCGATAATACTCTCGGTTGTATGTTTGTATTACTGTTTCTCTTAATATATTTAACTCAATTCCTTTGTTGTCTTTATTCCTGGCCTTAACAAGGCCACAACATAACTTATTGACGATTTTCACTATGGAAGATCATACGTGTAAACGACCTTTATTTTTTAAAACATAATCATTTTTCTTTAAAGAAGAAATATATGATTTTTATTTTCAATTGAATAAATTAGAAATAAATCACATGCTGGCACATGTGTTAATCACACTGTCATCAGTGATAATATTATATATTATATTATATACTATTGGACTTCAGTTTTTTAATCATTGAAAAATCTTTTCTCCAAAGAAATCAACTTGAAAAAAATTGATTGGTTTAATTCGTTTTCAACAGATTATGAATCCTTTGCAGGTTAATTAACTCATAACAAATTACTAATTAACCCATAACAAATTACTTTTATGACTGAAGAAACGCTCTTCAAAATTTACTACAGCCGTTCCAAGAGTAGCTACGCATAGGCAGTCGAGCAATTACGAAAGCGGCTCCACCAAAATTTGATAATCTGCACATCACGGAATCAATGTCAACCACTTAGCTTTATCAATTGCAAAACCATGACTTAAAATTATAAGTGACTTTAAAACACCGGCAGATGGCTGTGCGAATAGGTCAATGTTCTGCCAGTCATGAAAGAATATTTGTTATTGTCTGCGACAAGGCCAAATTACATTGGTAAAACTGGGAATGCACTTAAAGTAGCAATGGCGTTACAATTTCATTTTTGATACGGCGTTTGCTGTGTGGGGATATTACAATGGGCTCATTATTCGCCAACATTAATTCCTACTGAGTCATTGTTGTGGGCTCTGATATCAAAAGTCAAGTCCGCTGGTACGGCGGAAAGTAATTCAGGATGGGTCAGACATCAATGAAAATATTACTGGCCACCGACTTGAGGTTATCGAAAAAGAAATATTTTCAAGTCCACACAGTATATCAACGTGCTGCTGAGTAAAGTATTTTGAACATTTTAATATGTGTCTTTAAGACATATATTATGTCCTTGAATGACAAAAGTCCTTGTAATCTTGATGGATTTTCATTATTAAACCGTAGTTTAATTTCTGATGTAATTTTAATTCTAATTTTTGCGTTAAAGACGGAATATTCGGCAAGGACAACTGGGAACAAACAGTCTGCATACGGACAAAGAAATACACACAAAAAGGAAAGGGAATGAGATGAGGATGCGATTTTTCATAAGATCTATTAAGACGGACATAGTGTTGTAACAATACGATTTCTCACACATCCTTAGGAGATAAGTAGATAAATTTCTTTTCCTTTTAAGTCCACTTAATAATTTGAGTTTCTTAGGAATTTTGTCTCCAGTTCATCTTTGAGTCAACTTAAGTGTTAGAATTTTCAGGATTTCTGTCTTCAGCCCGCCTTTGAATTGGCAAACATAAAATTATGTCATTGATTTTAGATAATCATAAAAGCAGTCTCAGAAGAAGTGTTATGGAATGAACGAATTTTTTTTTCTTCAACCGTATGAATCCGAATACCTCGTCGCCAAGTTTGTTATGGAGTGATTTCACAGTGGAGGCTTGTATATGTACTAAGTCGGTCCTAAAATAGGTTCGACGTTCAAAACGTTAGGAACTTGATATAATAGGTATAACGCAGAGTAAATCTAGTTGTGGTCGCTGATAGTTTAGTATTCGACTAACTGTCGTCCGACATCGACTGACTGACCAACTCACTGAGCGACTTCTACTACTCCTACTTATTATAGGTGGGAGAGTCTATTAACTATAGAATAGGTGTGTTCCACTATAACAAGAAGCTGACCAGCCAAAAAGCCGAATGGGTGGTTTCTTGTTCCGAAACACAAAGGGACAGATAGGGGTGATCGGACCCCAGCCAGTATCCATATATGCAGAGAGAGGCAAGAAGTTAATAAGTAGGTAGCTGACCAGTAAGTGAGTAGGTAACCAGCGGCCAGTGAGGAAGGGACAAGCGGAGATAGCAGTTAACCATCGAAGCCGAAAGGTAAGATTGGAACTTTAGTGAGAAATCATATTGTTACTATTTCCTAACCAGAGCGTCTTGAAAAATCATTTGTCATTATTCTTTGTGAATTCAATCTCGGCCAAGATGATATAACTATGAACACCCCTAGCCCGCCTTTGAATTGGCAAACATAAGATTTTGTCATTGATTTTAGATAATCATTAAAGTAGTCCCAGAAGAAGCTGACCACTCAAAAAGCCGATCTTGGATATCATCGGGTTTTACAGTGATGGATGAGTAGCGAACGTCATCATAGTGTTAACAACATAAGAAACGCTATAATAGACATTGTAATAATTTCGGACACAAGAATAAAACTCTTAGATTATAGAAACAACATATATTTTTTATATACTTTCTGGTAAAACGTGACTATTTTCCGAACAGCCTAATGTTTAAATAAAATTAATTTACATTTGTTTTAATATCCTTTTAGGTAAAAGTCATTTCTTTCCGAACAGCCTCATAATATTTATTTCTTGGCTGGAAGTAAGAACGCTTCGATCGCCTGTCTATTCATTTTGTGTGTCAACATCATTCTTAGTTTGTGTTCGTTTTGCCATATTACTTTTGCTTTGCTTTATTGCGTTTTTTTTGTTGTTGTTTTTTTGCCTTGCATATTGTTTGCTCAATGCTATTTTTACCCTGTTCTTTTCTTTTGTTTCTCTTGTTATTGTCTATTGCAAATTTTGACAATTCTGTTTGTTGTGAATTTCTGTCAATTACATTTAACCGATTACTCTACACAAGAGAATGTACGAGCGTATGTCAGAAATTATCCGCACTTTCGCCCTAACATATCATTAGGCTTTCCACACTGCCTTCTGCTCATGCGTACTTATACTTGGTACTATTATGCTGACGTGCTCGCTTGATCGCGCCAGTTTTCTTTCTGCTGTTACAGTGTAAACATAGCCGCTCCGCTACCAGTGTGCATCAAGGAGGAACAAAGAGCAGTGATCCGGTTTCTCTGGTTCGGTGCTGTGTCAGGGGCTAAAATTCATCGGAGGCGACATAATACGTCGACAGCGCACTACTGCGTAGAAGTGTGCAGCAGTGGATCGAGAGGTTTGAAAATTGGACGGAGATTCATGACGCACGAAGAATGTGCTGGATGTCCGTAACCTCCACCAATGATGAGAAGATTCAGCAAGCTCGAGAGATGGTAATGGAGAACCGGTGGGTTATAATCGATGTGGCAGCCTGTTCTCTGCAGATTCGGACCAGTGCGCTTGTTCTTTTTGGGACGAAATGAAGATTTCCATGTCATGATAGAACCCATTTGATAATGAGGGAGACTATATACTCTCTATATATATATGAAATGGACAAAGTCCAACAATTATTTTAAGACATTTTTATGCATATACATTCTCCTAAGTCCATTTCATAATGTGTGACGTCATTTGTTTACATTTGATACGCCATGAGCCGATATGAATGTACGTGAGAGACTCATAGAAGTTCAAATACAGTAAATTCAACCTTGCTAACCGAACTCTCCTCTGTGGCCAAATCGGTTAAGGCACGTCAAGCTAAATGACGGTTCCGTATAGGATACAGGTTCGAATCCTGTCGAAGAACGAATATTTTCTGTGAAAATTTCTCGGACATTCAGGCCGGTAAATGTTGTTCAATACTGTTTATTATAAACAGAGCATTTACTTAAATATTTGTACCTATATAAAAAAGAATGTATAAACATAAAAATGTCTTTATTTATATATATATATATATATATATATATATATATATATATATGGCTTTTATTGCTTTGCATATAGGAATATATATATATATATATATATATATATATATATATATATATATATATATATATATATATATATATATATATATATATATATGTGTGCGTGTGTGTGGGGGTGTGGGGGTGTAAAAATATATAGAAAATAGGAAAGAACTCGTTAGGTAAATAATCCAAAGTTCTTTAGTATTTTTGTTATTATTTTTTAAAAATAGTGCTCGATACAAAAGTAGAGCATAAATAAAATTATTTATTTAAAAATATGATTCCAACGCTACATAAGAGTTCTCATGTTTCAAAACAAGTGCCGAAAACTTCAATATAATTATTTGAATTAAACTGAATTAAAGTACCAAGCTCTCTCTCTCTCTCTCTCTCTCTCTCTATATATATATATATATATATATATATATATATATATATATATATATATATAAAATAATTGCGGATGCCACTGTGTCAAACTTTTTTAAAATCAGATCGACTCCGTGAGGAAATTAAAACATTCTTGTTCGGATCCAGGCCCGCAATCCTGAAATTTTTAATTCATAAGTTTTCATTACTGCGATTTTTTTCGATGAATATTTATGTGAATTTTTTGCGACGAAATCTTTGTACGATAACAAGTTTTATAACTTGGAAATAAATTTGGGAATGATAGAAAATAATTACGGAATACAGCGAAATAATTGTTTGTACGGAAAGTAAGGACCTGTGTACATCAAACTGTCTTTAAATTAAGTGGCAGTGGAAAAATTATCGTTGAACTTTTAAAATGCAACGATCAATTTTGAGTTCTTCTGTAGTTCCTATTGCAACTAGTTCTCCCTAACTGTCATGATGAAGTCCCAATCAAGAGCCCTCCGCAGGAGCAATGTTAAATGCCCATAGGACAGCTTATAACCTAGTATATATATACATATATATATATATATATATATATATATATATATATATATATATATATATATATATATCCGAACAATTTGTCTCGGATACTGGTTTCAGTATGTTGTATTACCTTTTTACCTGTGCTTTTTTCCTGTAGGACACATAGGTAGTGATTTTTGAAGTTATAAATCTAATGCCTGTTCTTACCTTGTTAGTAGATCTACTATAGTATTGAGATCTATGCTTGGCCTGCTGATTGGATGATTTGAGCATAACTATTTCTTTTTGTAGTCTTATTCTGCTACTATTTTTTATGCCTGTTATTTCGACTTTGGATATTAATGCATTTTCTGGCTTGACACATGATTAGCTATACCTGATTTCGTCGTATTTCTACGGAACTCAAAAACAAGGACAAGACGATCAAAAGAGAAAATGGGAAGGTAAACACGATCGAAATAGTTAGAGAGCATCGGGAGATAGATAGGTAAAAAATAGAACGAGAATATGAATTAGAGAGACGAAGATGAATGGCCGAGCAGGGGAAGAAGACGTAGAGAGAGAGAAAAAGAGGAAAAGAATGGCGAGGTAATAAAATAGGCAAGTGATACGATGAGAGCGACAGCTTAGAAAATCAGGAAGAGAAAAAGAGGTCAGAGATGGAATAAGATACGAAAAATAAAGGAGTGAGTGTGTGAGAGTGTAAGTGAGTGAATGAAAAATTTAAAAAAAATGGAATAGGAAAGAAAAGTGAACGAAGTGGAAGAAAAGAAGAAAGAAGTGGAAAAGAGAATAAAAACAGGAAAAGAGGGAGAAAGTTTTGGCATAGGCAGGAGACTCGATCATATTCAATTGATTCTTCGAACTTTTACCTGTCCATTCCTTTACTCTGTCAAGCTCTTTGACGTCAAGTTTCATGGATCTTTGTTACCCAAATTGGCTTGGGGCAGATTCTGTTTCGGTGGATGCTATGAAAATATTTACGGACATCAAATTATTTTTTGTCTCCACGCCATATTGAATATTTGGGAAATTACATCTATTCTGTCATTCTATCCCAGTCTGTTTTTCTATCTGTTAAATATTTATCTATCTAAAGAAATCTAAATCGTTCCTGTATCTTTTTGTCTCCAGTCTGCCATGTCTTGAATATCTATCAACAGAAACTGGACTTTCATTATCTATCTATCTATCTATCTATCTATCTATCTATCTATCTATCTATCTATCTATCTATCTATCTACCCCAGTCTGTTCATTTCATCTATCTATCTATCTATCTATCTATCTATCTATCTATCTATCTATATCTATCTGTTCATTATCTATTATCTATCTATCATGATTATCTACTATCAGGCTGTTCATTATCTATAGATATCATCTGTTCATTATATTCTATGTTTCTCTCTATCTACCCCAGTCTGTCTCTATCTCTATCTATCTTTGTTCATTATCTATCTATCTATCTATCTATCTATCTTCTCATAATCTGTCTCTCTAGATACTCTCGCGTTCTTTCTCTCTCTCTCTCTCTCACTATATATATATATATATATATATATATATATATATATATATATTTCTGTGATTGTGTATTCATCGACCGCAGACAATTCATAATCAAAAAAAAATGTCGCCATAAAATTATATGTGTGTGTATGTCTGTGTTTTGTGAAGTAACTCCCCATTTTAAAATACTTATAATTTATTTATTAACTATAATTTTTACAAGAAATTGATATGAGAGGAAAGCGTTTAGCGTGAGGTTTTATTTAAAATTCGATATGGGCAGCAGATTTCGCTACCAGCTTGTTAAAGCTGCCCAGGTATCGCGTCAACTGATTTCACCAGCAACTCTTGTGGTATGAAAATCATAAGTTCAAGTTTTTACAAAGTCTTGGTTTTGTATAGTAAACTTGCTCCTTTAACCAAACCCAAAGAAATAAATTCACAGTTTGTTAAGTCAGGAATCCTGGCTGGCCATTCATTTCTGTTGTTCTAATTAGTTACTTGATGTTAAGATGATATTCATCAAGAAAGGTACTTTCGATCTCCCCCAAGATCATCCTCAAATTACAAGACAAATTACAAAACTGATATATATATATACAAACTTATATATAAATATATATATATATATATATATGAGTTAAAGATCAAATTTAGATCAAATATGTATCAGAATCCGATCGATAGGATAGTAAGATAAAAACAAATAGAAAGCGTTGATCAATATATATGTTTCACTTTTATTAAATCTTCGTCAGAGATCGTGAAAAACAGAAAAAAGACAGAAATTCTGGTATTTTCAATTGTGTGGTTTGATTTTCATTGTTCAGTCATGTATCACGTGCATTATAACCGTAGATAATTCTATTTGTATGTAAGTATGTGAAAAATTTAATTTGTCTATGCGGGCATCGGATGATAATGTGTATTCGTAATCGTGTATGTGTTTATGTCTAGTAGAAGATCTGATATTTTCACTTTAGCAAAAGTAGGTATACAGAAAAAAATATATTGCATTGATTATACAAACATATCGTTATAACACTGGTAATACATACTGTATACCTAATTTTGCATACTCCCTGTATATATATATATATATATATATATATATATATATATATATATATATATATATATATATATATATATATATATATATTCGGTTCGATAGATGTGAGTTTGTGACCCTGGGTTTCACGCTTTAGCGATCGTCAGACAAACTTTCTAATAAGTACCGCGCATATAATATATAAATAATTATACATATATATATTTATTTATATTTATGTACACTTTTCACACACACACACACACACACACACATATATATATATATATATATATATATATATATATATAT
>CAHIKZ030004289.1:1240000-1252500 GCA_903632075.3 Acanthosepion pharaonis
CGCCGTACATTTACTCAAGCTCGACAGGTAGGTTATGCGTTGTTTTCCGGTGTATCTATTGTTTTCAGTCTGTCCTGTGAGTATAAGATTTTCAAAGGCCTTTTTTCCTCATTATGTGCCCTAGAAATTTCAACTGTCTCTTCCTAATGCTAAGTATAAGTGTCTTTTTGTTTCTATTTTCTCTAAAAATTCTCGTTGCTCATATGTTCGGTCAATGTTATTCTCAACATCCTTCTGTAGAACCACATTTATGTTGCCTCAAGACTTTTCTTCATCTGAGAGGAGATTTCTCAGCACTCGGTATCTGCCATCTACCCCAGGCTGTCAGTTTTGGCACAAGGCCGAATGTGGGCTTCCCGAGCCCGTAGACTCAGCCAAAAATTCCCTGTGGGCCCCATATAAAACGGGGACGGGTACTTGTTTCCAGAGACGAGACTCTGCCCTTCGGCATAGCCACCTCTGGGGATTCTCTCTGCCCGGAGACAGAGAGTTTAACCAGCCCAGATGAAGACAAATCTCCAAGTGCAGACCACAGAGATTGTTCGGCAGTCATTGACATATAGCAGGACTTATATTACATAACGCTTCAGTGCTCTTTTCCTTGTTTCTAATGAATTTTCTTCCGTCTCTTAATACTTTGCTTATTACATGAGGATAAAAACAGATGCTAATGGTTTCAAAATGATGAGTCTATGAGGATTTAGATCTTCAAGCAACGCAATTTAATCAGGACTTTTCAAGCTGGTTGAAGATGGAGACGAAATCCCAATGCGAGAAAATGTTGACTAATTTGTTTTCAATATCATCCTGTTGAATTAACTTTCCTCGCAGATTCTTGGTGTATTGCTCGGATTCAAGATTGCTGAATCAGGTCAATCAGTAAGAAATACGATTGAAGAATGTCAAACTCGTAGAATGGAAACAAGCCAGTTGGTGCCACTCTGTTTATTTGAAACGAGAGGAAGCAAAAAAAAAAACTGTGCGTAAAATGGGATAATTAGCATCAGAAAAAGATAGTTGAAATTCCATCTACGGTATTCTCAGCTTCCTTCTGTAGAATCACATTTCTGCTGCTTGAAGTCTTTTCTTCATCTGTGAGGAGATTGTCCAACATTTACCGCCATATAGAAGGACTAGTATTACGTAATAGTTCATTACGCTTTTCTTTGTTTCTGTTGCTTGAAGTCTCTTTATCTGTCAGGACATTGTCAAACATTTACCGCCATATAGGACTGGTATTACATAACAATTCATTACGCTTTTCTTTGTTTTGTTGCTTGAAAGTTGTTGTCCATCTGTGAGGAGATTGGCCAACATTTCACTGGCATATAGGACAACCGATATTACGTAACAGTTCAGTACTCTTTGTTTCTGTTGCTTCACATCTCTTCTTTGTCTGTGAGGAAATTCTCCAGCATTCACTGCCATAGAGAAGGACTGGTATTACGTAACAGCTCATACTATTTCCTTCGGTTCCAACGATTTCTTATTTTCTTAATAAACAAATATTGAATAATTTCCGTTAATAAAATCCTTAATCAATTTACAAAATATTTATCTTCTATGCGGTATCTTCCTTCAGAACATAGATGATGATGGCTCCCCACAACCTCTTATCCTTTGTCGCTCTTGTATTGCCTTTTCACCATCACTTCCGGTCCCTCCTCTGCGATCCATGTACACAAGCTCGTTAGATAGCTCAGTCACTGCCTTCCATTATGCATTCTGTGAGTGTAAAATTATCCATGCTCTCTTTCCTCGTGATGTGTCTCAGAAATTTCAAATGTTTCTTTCTGATTCTAAATATAAGCGTCCATTTTGTTTCCACTTTTCTTAAAACGTCCACGTTACCCATATGTTCCGTCCGTATTATTCTCATCATCTTTTTGTAGAACTACTTCTTTGTCGCCTTAAGTCTCTTCTTCAGCTCTGTGGAAATTGCACAGCATTCACTGTCATATATGAGTAATGGTATTCTATATTTGTGAAATGAGGTATCGTAATTATATTATTTACATTGCTTGGGCTGTTGTCACCATCTTTATTGGCATATTCACGACGTTTCACCTGTTGAAGGGTTCAGTTCGAAATTCCAATCACCTGAACAAGGCCGGGGCGTACAACGACCGAAACGTCGTGAATACGGCAATAAAGACGAGGACAACAGTCCGAACAGTGTAAATAATGAGAATTGATATTATGTAATAGTTTAGCATTTTCTTCTTTATTTCTAACGGAATTTTCTTACGACTTTGCTTAGAAAAAAATGACGATTTTAGAATCACGTAAAAAAAAAGAGAATGCGCGGGTGGTGTGATGATTAACGACTCGGCATTAGAAACCGCAGAGCCGAGTTCGAATTCAATTTGGATTCGTCACATTTACTTACGGGAAATATATCCTTGGGAAAGATATGCATCTATCTATGCTTCCCCAATCTATGGGATAAATAGCAGGTGAGACTGCATCATATAGCCTTAGTTAGCAACCAGTATATCGCAGAAAGAAATGGTAACACTGCCATATATGAGGACGAATATCTGACTATATTTCGGTGATGACGTATTGTAATCATTTACATTATTTAAGTTTTAGTTGATGTAGTTCTACAGAAAGATGCTGAGAATAACACGGACGGAACATGTGAGTAACGAGGAAGTTTTCAGAAGGTGGGAAACAATGCTGCGGGAAAATCTTCTGCCTAGTCAGACATGAATCGAAAGCCACATGATCGTCTAAGCGTGTATCACGTATAACGCTCAACTGACAGACGAACTGACTTCCGACCGTCTCGGTCATTATCAGGAACTAAATGTTGTCCATATCTTAAAGAAGAATTGTTAGCTACATCCTGGCATTTTTAAATGTTACATGTCGAATTTAAATATCCGTGTGTATCGTGAAAGTGATAGCATATATAGAACGGTTTCACAGAGTCTATTTTTAATGGCTAGTTCAGCTTAAAAATATAATCCATCCGTACATGGATAGCGGCTCGGACGGAGGAATCGGAGAGTCGAGTTCGAATTCCAGTCGAATCCATTACATTCAGTTACGCGCTAATAACCCTGTGAAACATATGAATCCTCTTCTTCTCCCCAGCTATGGGTAAATAGCAGGACAGAATGGGTTCTATCGCATTGGATGGCAACTGGTCTACCGCAGAAAGAAATGGTAAGCTATTGCGGGATAAAAAATCTGCTTCGTCAGTCATGTATCGAAAGCTACATGATCGCCTAAGCGTGTATCACACATGGCACATAACTGACATACTATAGAAAATGACAACTATTTTATTTACGAACACAAGAGAGATTTACGTTTCAATAAATGTTCTAACGCTCTCGTTTACACAGGAACGATGCTACTGTTACGGTTTTTTGGGTATATAATGCACATAACTAGTGAGCGAGTCAGAATGACTTATTTCCCTTTATAGTCGAGCAATGGAAGGTTGACCAATCCGAAGCCGCACAACACTGTATTCATCATGTATAAAGGCGGCCATCTTGTTTCGTCTACCGGAAGGACCAAAGGCGACCAGGAGAAGGATGAAGTACACTCTGCTGTGATATCCACTGCGAACCTAAAGTACGCTTTCCTACTGTCTCCGAAATATTCACTGCCAACCTCTGGATTCAATACTCGAGGACGACCGTCATGGAAATGTCTAACAGCTACACATGACTTTGATTTCACTAATACTACACTAATGCCACATGCTAGGTCTGCTTTTAAGAAAGCTGGTTCACTGTGTCATGATAGACATTTTTTCTCTTTAGAATCTATCTTGCATATATATATATATATATATATATATATATATATATATATATATATATATATAGGGTGACCCAAAACAACGGGAATTTTTGAAGTGCGTATTGCCAGACAGGAGCAAGTGGCAACACTGCGAGACAGTGACCTTGAGCAAGTAAACATTTCGCCATTTAGAATTCAAGATGAAATTCACAGTATCCCAGCTGAGATGCTGAAGCAGTCAATGAGGAAACTCAACAGCAGATTTCAAGAATGCATTCGTACAGGAGGACGCCATCTACAGGATGTAATTTTAAAAATGAAAATTCCATCATTGTTAATGTTTTAAGATTTCAATTACTATGAATAAAACATTTTTCTTCCATCACTCTTGGTTTTATTGGATAGTTAAAAGTTCCCGTTTTTTGGGTCACCCTGTATATATATATATATATATATATATATATATATATACACCATTAGCCTATGCTTCGAATGTTGCTTTCACATAAATATATATATATATATATATATATATATATATATATATATATATATATATATATATATATATTTGGTGATCTTGCTATACATTTAGAGATTCTTGATAAAATCCAAAGATGAGTCTGCAATATTATTGGTGCTAACCGGGCGACTCGGCTTCAGCCACTTCCCAAACGCCGTCAAGTTGCTTCCCTGTACCTTTTTCTATAAACGCTTTCATGGTAATTGCTCACTATGACACCTAGACAAGGGGTCGTCAACCTTTTTGCTAACTATGTGCCGACTTAGGGTTTTAAAATCAATCAGTGTGCCAACAACATACGTATTTTTATACAAGTCAGGGTCAATATACCTGTTCTACAATATATTTTATATAGTAATATATAGTACATATTAAAATTGAAACTGCCAAATATCTTCTTTGCTTGGTAGTAGTAATTGGTTCGGACTTCGTGGTGTCATTTTCGGCTGCGTGGTATTGGAAATTACTTGGCGTGCCATCCGTGGCACGCGTGCCGTGGGTTGCCGACTCCTGGCCTAGACTTTATGAATTTAGATGCAGTACTAGATTAACAACAAGACCCCATCAATTTAGAGTTTAGCTGGCTAAATGCAACCGCTAGTTTTATGCAAACAGTTTCTTTTCTCGCACTTCTCGCTTATGGAACACGCCTCTGACTCCATGGTTTCCAGCCAACATTGATCTCCATAAATATAACGGTAATGTTTTCTACTGTCTTCCTGATAACTCTTCTATTGTTCTCACTCCTTAATAATGTGTATGTTTTCCAATTCTTTCCCACACAGTAAGCCCCTTGCGTCTTAGTGCAGGGTGGGAAATGACTAAGAAATGCTAGCCTGGTGGACCATTACACTTGTGGAGAGAGTTCAGTTCTTACTGCTTAACACATAGTTGCCGCCTTTTGCAAACAAAGCTAAGCTTAATAGAAAGCAAAGTTTTCGATCCGAACTGGGTGACCTAAACTTGTGATCTTAACTCAAGCTAAACTAAAGCGAAAAAGGCGATTGAAAAATTATTAATTTTGTTAACTGTTTAAAATTCCGTAGAGTGGACATGTTGATAAATGCGTATGGTTCAATGGTTGTGAAGAGTTCAAACCATGAGTCAAGCAGTGAAAGGCATAGGGCTCAGTAAAATGATCGGAAATGTTATAAAGATGACTGTATACCTAATATATCTCCAATTGTTCACAACGGTATTAGAATTCTCAATCCTATCGGATTGAATAAGAGTTTGGCTTCAAAATACCAAAATGGTTACCAAAATAAAATTAACTAATAATGAGTTTTACATTAACTGGGACCGGTTTTAAATATGAATTAAGTTTAAGCATCTAATGATTTTTTTTCTTTTTCTTTCAGATTTAACAACTTAAGTCTTTGGCAATTTCAACCATAGAAAGATTAACAATTAAACAACGTGTTAAAGTTATCGAAGCCTATTACGAAAATGGATGTTCAAACAAAAATGTATTTTGCGAACTTCACGATTTTTTTTGGTCAATATAATCGGCCAACCGAGAGTGCAATTGGAAAAATTGTTCGTAAATTCAAAACAAACTGGGTCGGTGGCAGATGTGAAAACACCACTGCGTGATCATTTACGCTGCTCAGCTGAAAACATTGCTGCAGTGAACGAGAATGTGGCCGAAAATCCAGACATCTTTATTCGTCATCGCGCGCAGGAATTGAACCTCTCTAAAACAACGTTACATTGAATTTTGACAAAAGATGTGCCTCTACACGCTTACAAAATTCAATTGACCCATAAACTGAAACCTGTTGATTATTTGGAGCGCCGTACATTCGTCAATTATGTGCACGAGCAAAAACAAGCCGATGAAGATTTTTCGCAAAAAATCCTCTTTAGTGTTGAAGCCAATTTTCATCTTGGTGGATTCGTTAATAAGCAGAACTGTTACATTTGAACTGATGAAAATCCAAGGAAGATTTTTGAAAAGCCACTGCATCCACAAATGGTTACTGTTTGGTGTGCATTTTTTTTGCTAGCGGAGTCACTGGGCCGTATTTCTTCGAAAATGATGCCGGGAATTCTGTTACAGTGACAGGCGAGGGATATCGTGCCATGATAATCAAATTTTTATGGCCTGAATTGAATGCTATTGAATATCAAAGATTTGTGGTTCCAACAGGACGGCACCACATGACTCAATGCAACAATGGCTTTATTGAATGAGAAGTTCCCAGGTCGCATCATCTCTCGAATCAGCGAAGTCAATTGGCCACCACGATCGCGCGAATTGACGCCTTTAGATTTCTTCTTTTCGGGTCATCTCAAAAGTAAGGTCTATGCCAACAAGTCAACAACAATTCAACAGCTGAAGGATGAGATAATAAGGCATATTGGTGAGATAGAGTAGCAACTATGCAGAGATGTCATTAAAAATTTTGACCGTCGAGTGGAGGTGTACCGCCGAAGACTTGGCGGACATTTGCCCGATATTATTTTCACACATAATTGCCATGAATTAAATGACAGGATCCACTAGAGAAATAAATTTTCACCAATAACACTGATTTATTTACTGCTGACTTTGATCCGTCTTAATGAAACACCCTTTTATATACGCAACCGGGAACAACGGAATTAAAATTCTCAATTCCATCGGATTGAATAAAAGGTTAGCATCGAAATAGCAAAGTACGCCACAAAGATCTGTTGGAGCTGCTCAGCAACCTTGTTATATTCAGGAAAGACATTAGAATAATCAAAAACTTCTACTGGCAACAAACCGCTTGCATAAGGATAAAAAAATGATTTCAGCAGATATACAAAAATAGAAAGTGGCGTAAAGCAAAGATGTGTCTTCTTACCGGACTTATTAAACCTATACAGCGAAGCAATTCTGAGAGAAGTGGAAAGCCTACCAGGATTCATCCTTGGCGCCTACAATCTTAACAAAATAAGCACGCAGATGACACTGCGTTGATAGCAGACACGGATAGGAAACTACAAAATCTCCTCCAGGAGGGAGAGAAGGAGAGCGAAAAGAAGGGACTAAACATAAACTACGAGAGGACAGAATGCATGGCCATCAGCATGAATGCATGGATGCATGAGCCCGAAATACGATTCACGGCTTGCAGATACTAAAATCAAGTAGGTGCAGAAATTTAGAGGACTGTAAATGCGACGCTACGATCCGAAGATGTATTGGGCTGGCCAAAGACGCATTCCAAATCTAGGCTGAGTATTATGAGACAGGAGGGGGGTCGTTGGTAACAAAGAATGCTGAACTGCTACGTAATATCTGTCCTCCTTTACGGCAGCGAATGTTGGATGGTTTCCTCAAATATGACGAAGAAACTCAAGACAGCAAAGGTGTGGTTCTACAGAAGGATGCTGACGTTACCATGGACCGGGCATGTGCGCAACGATGACTTTTTGGAGGGTATGCAAGCAGAAAGGAAACTCATACTTAACATCCTAAAGAAGCGGCTGAAATTCCTAGGACACGTAATAGAAAAGGAAGGCTTAGAAAATCTGATACTCACAAGGCGGATAGAGAGAAAGAGGGACAAGGTAAAGCAATGTGTGATATACTTAACGGGCTTAAGCAGGTGGATGGCAGAAAAGGTTCTTGGAAAAATAACAAAAAAATCAAACCTTATTGAGAGCTTCAAGGGATAGGAAGAAATGGAGAGCCGTAATCACCAACGTCCTGAACGGAAACGGTCCATAAAACAAGAAAATTATATCCCCAATCGCGTACAACGGAAATTAAGCCTCTCGGATTGAATAAAGGTTTGCTTTCGAAATATCAAAATGGTTACCAGATAGAATTAACTAATATATCCTCAATCGTGAACTAAGGAATTAAAATCTTCAACCCCATCGGATTGAATAAATGTTTCGTTTCGAAATGCCAAAAAGCTTACCAAATACAAGATTAAGCTGACACAGGGCGATTAATCTTACTGCCTTACTGTGTAACCATAACAACCAAAATAAAAACACTTGTTTGACAAAAAGTAATGTATAAGTGTGTTTACTTTGGATTTTATCCTCATAGATTGGATCTGAAATGTTTTCAGAACGTTATTTCTTTACTCGACAGAATCAGTGCGATATGTATCTACTCACTAAACAAAAAAGCCATTATGTTTAGCCTATGTTAATTGCTTTACCGGACATACTCGTTGATGAATAACTGCGCAGGACAAAATATTTTGTTTGTTTATTTTCAAGTGTTTGAAAGTCAGTTTTTTTTCTTATCGTCAGCATTCGCTTCATGTCACTCAAATAAATTTCCCAATACAAATTTACTGCGTATATTTAAAAAAAAAAAGAAAAAAGAAAAGAAAAACGGCTGTTAGAGACAAAATCTTTTGGCATCAGTCTGAAAAGGAAGAATTATTTTAATCCGTTGTTAATATCTTAACGCTTACAAAATCAGAACTTTTTAACGTAGAAATGTTTTTAGCCTCTTTTAAAAGTCATTAGACTTTTTTTTTAATTTATTAGATTATTTTAGAATTATTAGACTCTTTTAAAAGTTATTAAACTTATTTCCTAATAGTTGGGAAAAATAGTTTGTGCTTGTAACAACAAAGATGGGGGCATTAGTCCGGATACTAATAATCATAATTGTATATCCTAGAAATTCAAACAGAAGCGTTAATTCTAATTTACAGGCGATTTCATTTTCATTATTTCACCCCAAGCAAGACAATAAAGCCACTAAGACGCAGAAGATAATGAGTATGAAAAAAAATACGAGAAAAAAAAACAAAAAAAAAACATTATTACGGAGGGAGAGAAAGAAGACAGAAGATAACGATTGTTCAAGATTTGGGATATATTAATCATACGTTCCTGTTTATATAATTTCTAATCATTTTACTGAGGTCTAGTATACGCCTTTCACTGCCTTACTCATGCTGTGAACACTTAACCCTTTCCCCGGCGTAGACGTGTATATACGTTTTTTTTTTCAGAACCGAACAAATGATAACGTCCAAAATATTATACATCGATCTTGATTCTTTTTATACACTTCTGAGATTGAAAGTAGTTCAATTGTCAACTCATACGTCCGATAGAGGTGTTAACTACTGCTCGGGGACTTCAAGCTGCCTCAGTTTTTTAGATATCAGGTCATCCCATAAGTTCTGTCCGAATTTTGAATAAAGAAAACAAGTGACCAAATGTTACATTTAATTACAGATTCAATCAACAATGTATTTTCCCTTCCTTCCATCTATTAACAAGCTTACTAATTCCATTACTGTAAAATTCTTTTGGCTTTGATTTGAAGAACTCACAAATGTCAGTTTTAACATCTTCCTGTGTTACAAAAGCTGTTTCTTCCAAATGATTCTCTAAGCTACGAAACAAATGGTAGTCTGAAGGAGCAAGATCGGGAGAATAAGGTGGATGAGGAATCTTCTCCTAACCTGGTTCTTTGATCTTTTGTGACGTGATTCTTTCTGTGTGGGGTCGTGCAATTTCCTGATGAAACATCACCTCTTTTCGATTCACTAGAGCAGGTCTTTTTTCCCTCAAAGATTGGTTCAAACGCTCTAATTGCTGACAGTATATTTGAGCATTAATTGTTGCATTATGTAGTAAGAATTCAAACTGGATTATTCCTTGGCGATCCCACCAGATTGAAAGAAGAGTCTTTTGCCCATGAAGTTCCCTTCTCGGCTGTGGCTGGGGTCCTTCCCCTTTATCAAGCCACTGTCTATAACGCTTGACATCTCGATAAAAGATCCATTTTTGTCACCAGTCACAAGTCTATCCAAAAAAGGTGAAACAAGTTGGCGAGAATGGAGAGAAGAGCAGATGGCAACTCGGGATTTGAGGTTGTTTTCAGACAATTCATGAGGCACCCATTTTCCAAGTTTAGGAACTTTTCCAAGTTGTTGAAGATGACGATGAACAGTTGTATGGTTTGAACTGAGAACAACTGCCAATTCCTCAACTGATAAAGCAGGATTTTCTTCAAGAGCTGCTTCAAGAAGCTTTTTATCAAACTCAACTGGACGTCCGGTTCGATCTTCATCTTCAAGGGTGAAATTTCCATCTCTGAATTTTGCAAACCATCTTCTGCAAGTTCTTTCATTCACACATTCCTCTCCATAAACCGAGTGAATGTTTCTAGCCGCTTCGGCTACTGAGTTTCCTTTCTTGAACTCATAAAGCATTATGTGCCTCAAATGATTCTTGGGTATGTTAAGCTCCATTAGACATTATAAAATACTCTTTAAATTTCTTTCATTTTAGCAAAAAGTTAAAATTCGGACAGAACTTATGGGATGACCTGATACTTTATTAAAAACAAATAAAAAAATTCATCTTAAAATGAAAGGTTTTGCACAAATTAATTGGTCGGGAAGGAGTTAACAACCATTTAACATTTATCCATATGTCCACTGCCCTGAATTTTAAAGTCAACAAGATTAATAATTTTCCACTCGCCTTTTATTTTCTAGCCTATTCGACATAAGGTCACAAGTATAGGGCACCTAGTGCGGATCGAAATTTTTGCTTACCAGTAATGGTCAGGTAGACCAGCTTACCAACCGAGGCGTTATTTCTATTAGGTTAAGTGTTGTTTTGCAAAATGCAGCAAATAGGTGGTACCCAATGAGAACTGAAGTCTCTACTTACTTGTAATGGTCAACGGGACAAGCTTTTTTCTAAAGATCATTTCTTTACACTCTATACAAGGCAGTAAAGCCACTAAGACACAAAGAGTTACTGAGTGAGAACGAATTAGACGACAGAAACATTATTAAGGAGCGAGAGAATTAGGAGAGTAATCAAGAAGACTGTAGATAATGATTGACATTGCATTTCAATTTTCGAAGATCAAACTTGAATGGAAAACCAAAAGCCGGAAGGGAATCCTACAAACGAGAAGTGTGAGAAAAGAAACTCTTAGCTTAGAACTTACGGTTGCAGCTAGCTATTTCAACTATAAAATGATGAGACCATGTCGCTAATCTAGTGTTTCATCCAAATTCATAAAGTCTAGGTACCATAGCGGAAAGTTCGCCAGAACAATTACGATGAAAGTATTTATAGAAAATGTACAGGGAAACAACATTACGGTGATGGGAAAGTCACTGAAGCTGGGATAATAGGTAAGGACCAATAACATTGCAGATTCTTCTTTGGATTTCTTTCAAGGTTCTCCGAATATATTACAGGAGTACCAGACCATATATGGCAGCAATATTAAAAGCAATAGTAGACTTATAAATATGTAGGATGGATTCGGGTGAAAAAATTTCTCTAACACGACACACTGAACCAACTTTCCTAGCAACGAACCTAGCTGCTAATTCAGTATATTCTTTCCACTTTATGTCAGCGGAAAACACAAGGCCGAGATCACGCAATGCAACCTGGAGGTTAAAAAATATCATTGTTTTTTTTTATTTCAGACGAACTTGTCGATAAAAAAGATCAGTTATCTGCTTTGTTTTTGCACTTTCAAGGTAAAAGTTTTTTTTTAATGCATTTTAAGTTAGATATATTAAAAATTCCGTATCATAAACTTGTTGTTGCAGTTTTGGGGGTATTATGTACTAGTGAGTTAGCCCAAATGACTTGACTCACTTTATAGTCCACCAATAGAAGGTTAACCAATCAGAAGACGTAAAAGATTCAATCCGTCGTGTATAAAGGTGGCCATTTTGTTCACTCTACCCGAATGTCCAGTGCCAGCTTGTCAGGCGAAGAGAACCAGAAGGAATAACTACGCTCTGCTACGTTTTACCAAAATATCCACTGCTAACCTGAACAACGCTTTCCTACTGTCTTCGAAATATTCACTGCTAACCTCTGGATTCTATACTCAAAGACGACCATCATCATGAACAACACTTGTCTGTCATTATTTTTTATAACTGTTGCAAAAAATATAGCTAACCCCCCCTATATAATACGCCTTCATCCATAATACGCACACCTAAAATGGTGCTTTATGTGTTGGGAAATGCTTCTACTCATGCATAATACGCAACCCTTTTTTGGTAATCAAACCCTATAAATTGTACCTCTCCAACTGCATTACGGCCAGAGTTTCCTTATTTAAAAAAAATGGTTTTAAACATACAATAATATTATTCTAATTTAGTTTTATGATAATTCTTAATTTATTTTACGGCATTTTTAAAGATTTTTTGTAGCTGTGCATAATACGCACCTCTGATTTTGCTTATTATTTTCTTTCGAAAAAAAA
>CAHIKZ030004289.1:1257500-1287500 GCA_903632075.3 Acanthosepion pharaonis
AATTGGAAAGTGGAGTTCGAATTCCATTCGGGTTCGTTATATTCACTTTTGTGAAAAAATCCTTGGGAAATGTATGAATCCACTTTTACTCCTCCCAGCTATGGGTTAAATAGTAGAACGTCTACCAGAAAATCATTATATCCCCCACCAAAATTTTACAATCGAAATATGTTTCGGCTTTAAATAACATTAAAAAGGTTGATAAGCCGTAAAGAAAACAGTCAAGTGTACTCAAGGTAGAGGGTTAGTTAATGATGTGTATGGTATGGAAATAAAAAGAATAAATGGCACGTGATGATTACGAGGATAAGAAGGATAGATATTGATCCTGGACTGGAGAGATTAAGATTGTAGTGATCGGGGAAGCATCCACTGCGGAGTCTGTTCCACAAATTAGCTGTTTTTTGCAGAATCTGAGTGGGACCTCTTTCATACAAATGGGTTTGACTCGATATCGTCGTGATATACAGAGAGGAGAGAATGTGAGATAGGAAATATTTGATGATTACAGAGAAGAGAAAATGTGTTGGGAAATACGTAGTGATATACAGAACGGGTCAAAAGCGAGGTAGGAAATATGTATCGATAGAGAGGAGAGAAAGCGAGTTAGGAAATATGTAGTGATAGGAGAGAAAGAGAGGTAGGAAATATGCAGTGACAAAACGGGGTAGGAAGTATGTTGTAATATAGACCGAGAGAAAGCGGGGTAGGAAATATATGACAGAGAGAAGTAAAAGTGAGGTCGGTAATATTTATCGTTAGGGAGGCGAGAAAGAGAGGTAGGAAATATGCAGTGACAAAACGGGGTAGGAAGTATGTTGTAATACAGACCGAGAGAAAGCGGGGTAGGAATATATATAAAAAAAGTTGTAATATAGACCGAGAGAAAGGGGTATGCAGTGACAAAACGGGGGAAATATATGACAGAGAGAAGTAAAAGTGAGGTCGGTAATATTTATCGTTAGGGAGGCGAGAAAGAGAGGTAGGAAATATGCAGTGACAAAACGGGGTTGGGAAAACAGACCGAGGAAAGCTGGGTGTTGTAAAATACATATTTATCGTTAGGGAGGCGAGAAAAGCTGGGGTAGGACAAAATATATGATATAGAGAGAGAAGAAATAAAAGAGAGGTAAAAGTGAGGGTAATATTTATCGTTAGGGAGGCGAGAGAGGTAGGAAATATGCAGTGACAAAAGGGGTAGGAAAATATGCAGTGACAAAACGGGGTAGGGAAGTATGTTGACAGAGAGAAGTAAAAGTGAGGTCGGTAATATTTATCGTTAGGGAAGACAGAGGTAGGAGAGTGACAAAACAGGGTAGGGTATGTTGAAATATAGACCGAGAGAAATAGGATATGAGAGAAGTAAAAGTGAGGTCGGAAATATTTATCGTTAGGGAGGCGAGAAAGCGAGGTAGGAAATATGTATCAATAGAGAGGACAGAAAGCGATGTAAGAAATATTAATGATTGAGAGGAAAGAATGCGAATTGGGAAATATTTAGGGATAGAGAGGAAAGAAGGCGTGGCCAGAAACATGTAGTAAAAGGGAGGAGAGATTTCTTGATAGGTAATCTATACGTAGAAAATTGATTTTTTTCTTAATTGATTTTCTACAGCTTATCAACCATTTTCAGGTCATTTAAAGCCAGAAAACATCTTTAGATTGTGAGATTTTCTGAGGTAATAATTTCGTGATAAAAGTCTTGCTAATTAATCCATAGCCGAAGAAAGAAGAGTTGGTTTCATACCTTTACCAAGGAGTTTTGCGTGTATGTATATATAATGAACCCAACTGAAATTGGAGCTTAACAATTTAAATTGACAATTTAATAATTTCGGAGCGTTGCATCATTTGGACGTACAAGCTTACAACACCTAGTATTCCCAAGCGGTCACCCATCTCGGCACTGACAAGCCTCGACCTTACTTAACTTCGGTGGTCGTACAGGAACTGGTAGTTTCAACATATTATGGCCGAATAGAAAGAAGAGAAAATGAGGGAGGAAATATGTAGTGGAAATAAGCAAGGAGGTAAGAGAACGAGGGTGTATGCAGGATATCTACCAACCGCCCCATGCGGTCAGATTTGGCACAAGGATGAATTTAATGCGGGTTATCCGAGACCGTAGGCTCGGCCAAAAATTCCCCATAGACCGGTGTCGGATAGCTTTTTCCCGAGACGAGACTCTGCCCTTCGGCATAGCCTCCTCTGGTGATCCTCTCTGCCCTGAGGCAGAGATTTTGACCAGCACAGCTGGAGACGAATCTCTAACTGCAGTGACTGCCAATACATACTCTTTGAAACAAAGAGTGAAAAGAAATTGAGGCACGCTGAAGCGGAAATGACGGTGGTGGGGAGAAAGAGAGGAAAGTCGCTTTGACAAGAATTCGACATTAAATAACCCGACAAGTTTCTATGTCGTATAATCGACCAAGTAAGAGTACTACTATTAATAATGTGCCACGACATTTAACAAGGCTTGACTGGTTGAAGTGAGTAGCGAGTTCGATCGTCACCGAGTGCCCCAGACAAAATTATATTGACCTGGCGTAAAATGAGCCGGCATAACTAACTAAGGAATGTCCCATGACTGAAAAGCAAATGATGACCTAAGAGGTCGAATGATTTATCAGATGTAGGCGAATTTCCCACCCCAGCTTCATAACGGTTTGCCGCGTCGCACACGTCACTTGAGGACGGGCGTTAACACGTAACAAAATTACCGGTCGTTTTTGTTTGTTTTTTGGTTGTTGCTGTTTTTATTTATTCATTTATTTATTTATTTATTAATATTTTTTCGTTTTGTTTTTTGTATGACGAAAGTCTTTTCAGTTAACAGTATAGAATTTGCTTTTGAACCTAATGAAGACAGAGAAAATTAAATTTTCCTCTCAATAAATTCCGTTGTGGTTATCACGAAATCTATTTTGGATCGCGGGAAGATTATCTTTTATTTACCGGTATATAAGATCCACCATTTTGTTTTTTTATTTATTTATTTTTGTGGTCAGTACCTTGATGGGGTGACCGCTTGAGAATACCAGGTGCTGTAAGCTTGGATGTATGGGTAGTGTAATGGATAACAGCTCGGAGTTGGAGATCTGTGAGCCGAGTTCTAATTCCAGTCGGGTTCGTTGCATTCATTCCCGCGCAAATACCCTTAGGAAATGTAAGGATCCACCTCTTCCTTCCCCTAGCTATGGGTTAATTAGTTGGACTTATCAGTAAATCATTATTATCCCCCAAATATTCTTACAATCTAAAAACACTTTTATCTTTAAATAAACTGCAAAAGGTTGATAAGCCGTAAAAAACAATCAATCAAGCATTTTTTGCTGAGAACCATGCCTAAAAAGGGGCAAGCAAATTTAAGGGCTCATAAAACCCGAAATCCCAATATAAGCTCGTTCTTGTGTCCCATTCTATGTCGTGGGCGAGTGCCTAAATATCCCCATAAGTTAATTTTATCCTTAATGTCCACTACTGTAAGCTATAATTTTAATTCTGTCGGTCACTTCCAGCAAGCCTAATGCCATAATAATATCATTTATTCAAACAGCAACAACAATATTATTATTATTATTATTATTATTATTATTATTATTATTTCCTTTGATTTCCATTATATACTCATTTCCTTCCGGGTCCCAACCAGTGATCTAATATTCAAAATGGCATCATGATATTTTACACTGAACATTTCTGTAAAACAAATAAATTAAACAACTTAAAAACACACATATTGTATAAATCAAACTATTCTCAGGGTCACAGCTGGGCTTGTGAGAATTTTTTTTTTCTATTTATTTAAGGCGTGGCGTGCCTGGGATCCCATCAATTAATCAAATAGAGCCTTTTCCAGCCAAACCCGGGGTCCCAACCACAGCTGGAATTATTAATGTCTTCATATGTTTATTATTATTATTATTATTATTATTTTATTATTGAATGAGGAAACGACACGCTAAAGGAATGATTGTGGGGTCAAATATACGAAGTCCAATATATGTATTGTGACATCCAAATTGATATAAGAGTATACGAGGCACTTGCAGCGTGGGGCAATTTGTGCGTCCTTGTTTTGAATATTGCTGCCACATCTGGTCTGGTGCTCCTGCAATTTATTTAGAGATTCTTGATAGAATTCAAAGAGAAATCTGCAATGATATTGGTCCTGACCTGGCATCTCAGATTCAGTCCCTTTTCCGCCGTAACGTAGCTTTCTTGTTCATTTTCTATAAATACTTTCATGGTCATTGTTCTGATGAACTTTCCGCTATTGTACCTAGAATTTCTGAATTTAAGCGAAGTACTAGATTAGCGTCAAGGTCTCATCAATTTTCAGTTGAAATAGATGTAAC
The DNA here is from genome assembly GCA_903632075.3 of Acanthosepion pharaonis. NCBI lineage: Eukaryota > Metazoa > Mollusca > Cephalopoda > Sepiida > Sepiidae > Acanthosepion > Acanthosepion pharaonis. Next base: position 1,261,862 of record CAHIKZ030004289.1, read on the forward strand.
CGTAAGTTCTATGCTATCAGTTTCTTCTATCGCACTTGTAGAACTCTCTTTCGGCTTTTTGCTTCCCTGTCAAATTTGATCTTCAAACACTGAATTGCAATGTCAACCGTTCTTCTTAATTCTTGTTCTTTTATTATCCTCTCCCCTTCATTGTAGTGTTTCTCATTTGCTCTAACAATCCGTAACCCCTTGCGTCCTAGTGACTTTATTACCTTACTCGATGTGAAATGATTTAAAAAATATATTTTGATCTTGTTGCTATTCTTGTTATGTTTTGTCACATAGTGTAAGTTCTTGAATAAACCGGGTACAATAATTATGTGTCAAGCGACAACAAGTACCCCAGAATGACAGAAGTTTTTTTCCAAATATGTGCAGTGTTGAACAGAGCAAATTTTTGAATGACTCTAAGTTGATATAGTATGGCCAGATGGTCAAGTAATTCACCTTGATTCCAGTGCGCCAATCACCACTGGAATCACCTTGACATTCCCTTCCCGTATTCCAAACTATCATTCTATCTCAACTTTCAAATAAGTGTAGTTTGTAATTTTCTCAGTCACATTATTAGCTATGTTTGTGTCATTTAGTATGTAAAAAATCGATAATATGACCTTTTATGGTGCCTTTATCGAACACATTAATATCCGTTCGGCAATGGTGTATCACTCTGTCTCTTTGATAATCTTAGTCCCACAATAATGTGAACTTTCCAATTTCTGCAATTTTTCTGCAAGACACGTGATCGTACCAATTTTCTGCAACTTGGTATTCATACTTTAGACACAATATATAAAGGTATACATTAACATGGCGCCTCTGAGCCAGCATTTTGGAACCTCTGATCGGGTAACTCACATTCTCAAAACCTACATTATTATTATCATTATATTTTTAATTCTGCTATGGTCATCAGTCAGAGAAAGAGCCCGAAATGCGATTTGGATGTCGGGAACACTATCATCAAGCAGACATAGAAGTTTAAATATCTGGGAAGCGTCTTGACAGAAGACGGTAAGTGCGACACTGATATCCGTAGACGTATTGGGATGGCCAAGGACACATTCCAAAAGCTGGGCAGAGTATTGCAAGACAGGAGGATTTCTTTCGTTACAAAGAAAAGAAGGCTGAGCTGTTACGTGACATCTGTTCTTACTTAAGGCAGCGAATGTTGGATGATTTCCTCAAAGATGAAGAAGATGCTCGAGGCGACGGAGATGTGGTTCTTTCTACAGAAGGATGCTAAGGATGTCATGAACCAAGCATGTGAGCAACGATGAAGTCTTAGAGAGGTTACAAAGAGAAGTCTTATACTTGAGATACGAAAGAGGCAGCTGGAGTTTCTGGGACACATAATGAGGAAGGAGGGCCTGGAGAATCTGATACTCACGAGTCAAATGGAGGAAAAGAGAGACAGGGGAAAGCAGCGCGTGACATACCTGATGAGCTTGAGCATGTGGGTGACAGAACGTGGCCTTGGGGAGAAACCAGAGGGAGGGAACTTGCTGAAAGCTACAAGGGATAGAGGGAAGTGTAGAGCCATGATCGCCTATGTACTGAAAGGACATGGCACATAAACAGAAAAGACCTACCAAATCTGCGGGAAGACCTATGTGGCGTGTTCTTATGTCTACATTTCATGATTTATTTTTCTACCTCCCATAACATCTTCTTAGTGTGTGGGCTCTACTTATCAAGACATTTTTTGTATTTCTCTTAAGCTGGGATTCCCAGAGATTTTTTGTCAGTGTATTGTTGTGTTCCTTTTTTTATCATTCCAAGCGCATCTATTATGACTTTACTATTCTTGTTTCCAATTTCCACATTTTTTTCTACGATTTCCAGTTCTGTATACTTCAATAGTTTTTCAAATTTCTTGGTTGCTATGTTACAGTCTGCTGGGCAAGCCATATCAATTAGTAGGCAATGTATTTCTTTTCAGTTCTTGACAATTATATCCAACCTAATTGCTTCAATTTTCCCGTCTGTAAAGATGGCTTAATCCCATAGAATTGTGATACCTTTTATTGCTGTAACCGTTATAGTGTCAGACGCATTCGAATAGCATTCGCACTAATAGTACTTGCTCTATAATACTCGCTCGAATAGTAATCAGTATTGATCCGAATAGAGAAATAGTATAGTGCATAGAGTAGAGGAATAGCTGCTCATATAGTACAGAGGATAGGCTAGAAACACAGATCCGTATAGTATAGAGGATAGAGTAGAAATAGCGATCAATTATATATGCGTTTCCTCAATGGTCACGGGATCCAATTAATTCAATAATGGGAACGCCTGTGTTTGCTCACTGGCGATCTATGTTCAAGCGACACTTTATTCCTATACAACATTATTATTATTATTATTATTATTATTATTACTATTATTATTATTATCATAGGTACGGTAAAAGGAATTAGTAATGACCTTGATGAAACAGAATATAATGCCTTATTTGGAAAAGTGCTACCAGTTGTACAAATATATATAATGATGAGTTTTTAAATTTTGATCAAACTATACTGGCTTTAATGATGAGTAAAATGTCTGAAACAGAACTCTAAATGCTGGATCTAAATGTAATCTGTTTATACTACTTTTTAGTAGTTTTACTACTGTTTTATACTAGTGTTTCTCTGGAAGAGTTCTGTCTCCCAAACTTTTTTGAGCCATGTAGCACATATTTTTGTCTTCGATTGGTTTTGAAGAACGAGAATCGATTTGAAAATCGATAACCGGTTAGCTATTTTTTTTTTTACATCACGTCTTTTTCTTTTTTATGTGCCGTATCTCTTCAGAACGCAGATAACCATGGCCCTCCATTTTATTTCATAACATTTAAATGTATACCCTCTAAAAATGTTGCTAAATGTGCCGTGATGTTTTTATTTGCTTCGAGGTGTGCCATTGCTTAAAAAGATTGAGAAATACTGTATTAGGTGTTCAGTCGATAATGTAGATTTTGCACGCGCTACTTATTTGTGCTTGTTGTGGTACTGACTCGATTGGTTGAGCCGGCTCCGTCAAACGAATCTGCTGCATCCCGAAGGACATGTTTCAGTGGGAATATGGATCCACATGCGGTCGCTATACACACATCTATACACCTGTAAATCATCAAACTACAGTTTGGTAAAACATTGTTTCATTAATCAATGAATGCATCCATTAATACGCAGTCGATGCTACCTCTGACCTCGAGTGCCTTCATTCTGTCAGAATGCATAGAATTGATAGGCACTACAATATTCAACTGGTAAAATTCTGCCAAAGTTGAATTTAGAAGCTGAAACGGTTCTTCGCGGGTTCGAAGGAAACTGGGTTCATCCGTTTCTAACGCAGTAATCAGCTTAATAAGGCTCAGACATTTTTATTAGAGTTTCGATCGGTAAAGCTCAAACCACATTTTGCGCCAGTCACGCCCAAGTTACTTTTGAAGCATAGCTTGAAGCGTGGTCTTGCATGAAATATGTGACGGCCTCAGCTATCTAATGACTAAAAAAAATGGGGAGAAGTCCTTTCTGAATGCTGGCAACATATTGCAGCATTAATGTCACCAGTGCGTTCTAACATGGCCGAGCGAACAGAGTTTCAATCGCTTCCCAGACCTTCACGGAAACTCAAGTGTTTAATTTGTTCTTGGAAAACTCCTGACTGACTTTTTCCAGATCCAGATACGTCTTCTGGCAGATAATTGGGAAAAGGATTATTCCACCGCGAAGATAACACCATGTCAAATGTTCAGACTCTTGAATACATGGTGTAAAGGCTTACGTCTAGCAAACCTCCCATGATAGCTAATGATATGGTGATACCATACTGATGTTCTGTGACTCACGCTAATAGCCGCTGCTATGTCGGAAGATTTTTCTCTTGGGTGGATCTCCGCAGACCGCTGAACAGTACGACGACATCTGTCTGAGGGTTCAGGTCGCCCAGAACATGGTGAAGCATGTTCTTTTCTTTCGTTTCTAAAATGATTCTTATTCAGTCGAGCAAGATATATTATGGTCTGCAATTCCGCGCTGACTGACTCCATCTGACTTATCCAATCATTCTGACTCCCAGCAATCTGGACAAATCTACTGACCCTCCTACTCTAGAAACTGCTATGTAGAGTAGGATCATCAGTTTTGAAATGAAACAATATGGATTAGTTAAAAAAAAAAGTGTAGGGGCTTGACGCTCCATGAGGTGGAAAGGTGAAAATGGAAGTTTCTATTTATTTATTTTTTTACAGATATCCGATAGCACCGCCTACTGAGTGGGAATAAGCGTGGATCTGAATGTAGTTTATTTATTTATTTATTCATTGAGGGGGCTATTTATAGTATTGTTAGTTAATTTTATTATTATATATTTTATATTTACTTAAGCTCTATACCTGAATGTATATACATCCATAAATATAGCATACCTTAAAACTCAAAAGACTAAAATGCCAACCAACCTTACAACTCGGGTTTCGACCCTAATTCTCTTCAGGCAAGTGGAAAGATGCCCAGACCATAGAAAACTACTCCAATATAACAGACCACCGGAAGTGAGAGGGTAAAAGTATAAGGATGAGGGAAGGGAAGAGAGAGAAAAATAAGAAAAAGAGGGGGGGGAATAATTATTATTTTTATTTCGCACATCTAGATACATAGATACCTAAAAATATTTACTTAAATGCCTGCACCCTGACATAATCACAGTTCTCTCATTTACACCTTTATCAGGATATCTGACAATGACCAATTTTTCTTTCTGGCACAGCCAGCAACAGTAACCACGAATTCTGCCAGTTTTCACCCTCTTTACTATGTTCCACTTTACACAAGGACTCCTGACATACCAATCTCTGCATTTGCAGACACAATCGGGAAAAGTATGATGTCATTTCTATATCTCTTCAACCTAAAAGACGAAGCATGATTGTAAAATCTCTTTCTGAAAGGGCCCTCAGTACATCCAGTGTATATTTTCTTGAAACCATAATTATCACTGACCTCAGCAGTGTAAACGATGTCTTCTGTGTGACACTCCCCACCCAATGGACAAGTGTGTTTATTTCTGCAGTTGTATTTCTCCTTTTCTTCCCTTCCACCTCTTTCCTCGCCAAGATTTTAACATTATTATTCTTCATAACATTTTCCAAGTTACCAGTGCAGCTGTAACTCAGTTTCACCGTGTTTCTATTAAACACCTTAGCTAATAAAGAATTTTAGGAAAATGTTCAACCAGTAATTTAAAAATATCATTCCAATTTTGGTTTTTAACTGCAAATTAAAGGTGAGGGTTAAATCAGATTGTGTCCCTGCTTCTGGATTTACGTTTAAGCTGGGCATGAAGTGTGAAAGCCGAGTTGGTAATATGCCCATCTCTCTCAAAGTATTTTCATATCCTTTTTTCTTATAATTAAAAATCTCATCTGTGGATGAATTTATTGAGATTCTACATTCAATCCATTTGATGATGTGCCTGATTACACTCACCGGGTAGTTTGACTTGGTATTCACGTATTTGAGGACAGCATTAGGTTTCATATAATGCGAAACTGTACCAACGGTGAGGTCAAATTCAACATCCAAATATTGGACAATTTTCTTGTCCACCTCAACCGTAATTTTGAAGCCTAATTCCTTAAAAGTATTAAAAAGTTTCTTTTGAATGTTATCATTGGCCCTTCTATTATTGGGTACAATCATCAGGTCGACATCGCCGTGTAATGACAAAAGTACGTAGGCGTAGGCTTTAAGAAAGCTTTATTCAACTGAGAATACAAGGTTCCCGTATAGTGTCCATTTATAGTCCCAGTAAACAGAAATAGGTCTCTCAAAGAGGAAAGTACCAAAACAAAGGGAGACCACTCTTGATTATTCATAACACCCTTTTTTTTAATCCAAGTCTGTCGATATGAACAATATTATTGATTTTACTCAATATATAAATACCCATAAGCTCAGAAATTTCTGCTCCATCAAAGCCACTATCACGGGATTTTTTAGCCATGCCTCTCCACCATGAAATAACGCAGACTTTCTACATTGGAAATAACATCCAAATGGTCTGGTTGAATAGATACAAATTCAATGCTTCCGTGAGACCTTTCTCGGTAATGGATGGGTAAATGTCACAAACATCATATTTCATAAAGACCAAATCATTTTTGTTATTAATACTTCTAAACTAGGTAATACACTCATTAGTACCTTGCCAGTGATTGACTTGCGTGGCTACTCTCAGCAAATCACAGTCAATGTGAATAATAGCACGGCTAATAAGCTCCGTCTTTGTTGGGTTAATAAGCCGAAATGAAGGACAACTGCGGAAGTTTTCTTTATGGTCCTTTACCGTGATGAACGCTTCCCTTTCACAAACTGCATGCATTTTGTCGTTAATGCCCATTTTATTTGCAATATCCTTTACTTCTTTGTTAATAACATCAACATAAGAATTGGGTGTTTTCATATAAAACTTAGTGACCTCGTTCGCTACTTTTCTTTTGTTACCGCCAGAACGCATTAAATATATATATATATATATATTTTTTTTTTTTTATTTGTCGCCCATGACTAATATCTTCTTTGTATTTTTGATTTCCTCAATTTTCGGCGTTTACACTTTTTGGAAGTCGCATTTAATGTTTCTAAACTGCAAGTTGTCCGTAATGCTTAAAAGGTCTCTCTCAAAGGCAGACAACTCCTCCATAACCGGTGGGTACCTCCTGCTTCTAAGGTGGAATATATCATCACTTTCACGCCCGCTAGTATATTTATTTAAAATAAGCAAGGCTTTCCATCTCATTTTTACGTAGAAAGGGTTCGATGTTATTCAACAACGCAAGTTTGTTATTATGTCTACTGGGTATAGGGATGTTCTTCAATGAGTGTTTAATGTTGAGTCCTTGCATCGTAACAGGCATTGTTAAACACGACATCAAAATCGGCACAAAGTTGTGCGACAGCCTCAAGTACAATTCATAGGTTAAACCATCAAGTCCCAGAGACTTGCCACTGTCGACCCTTTTCAATGCCAAGTAGACTTTGGCCTATGGATCTCATCCTCGCAGCTAGCCGCTTCAGTCGGCGAAAGCCGAGGAAAATCAGCCTAATATCAGCGAATCTCTTCATCGCAGAGACTGCCAAAATTCATAATCTTTGCTCATGAATTCTTTCGCCCAATCCATTCGCATGCTCCTATTAAACCTGAAATCAAGGGCTTTTTTCTAGCAACTCTTCTTTGATAGCCTAGCTCTTTCAGGGTCTTTCTCACTGCATATGGCGACATTTCCATGCTGTTGGTGACATCTTTGACGCTCTGACGATGGCTTCTGATGACTTCCATCTTCAGCGCCCTTTTCGTTCACTCAGACACGATGCTTGGTCTTCCTGAACGTTGTCCCACACGACAATGGCCTTCTTCGTTAAATTTCTTGATAATATTATTAACCGTTTGATGATTAACCTGGAAAAAAACAGGAATTTCATTATTTGACTTGCCACACTGATGCCATCCTCTTATTTGCCCTCGTTGAAATTCACCAATTTCCTTACTTCCGCGAATTTTTATTGCAAAATATAAGTCATCTATCCTTCATAGATTAGAGTAGCTTGATACTAACACGGTCTTGTCTGAAAAAAAGAAGATACGTTATTACACAAGCCAAAATTTCAGTAATTAACGGTGGCTAAAAACTTATCATAGCCCAAAAGTTGTTTTTTAAATGGCTATCTCGACGGTCTTGTGACTAGTTTCGTTGTTACTTAACTTCTGAAAACAAACTTTGTAATATTCAGACATCTACTAATGCATATATTATTTCCTATGGTATCTTCATATTGGTATGGTAAGGACTGTATTGTAACTGGAAGTGTTTCATTGAGATCGGGACATTTCTTCTGTTTGGGCTTTGTATGATAGAAAAGCCCATTGTCGCTGGGGTGTATGAAATTCTTGATTGGGTGCAATTGATCGCAAGGTAATGTAACGTAGCAGACACTAGTTCCTTCTCCTTTTTATGTGCCATGTCCTTTCATGACGTAGGCGATCATGGCTCTCCACTTTCCTCTATCCCTTGCAGCTTTCAACAAGTTCCTTCTCTCTGTTTCTTCTCCTGACCACGTTCTGTCATCCACCTGCTAAAGCTCGTCAGGAAAGTCACACGCTGATTTCCCTTGTCTCTCTTTCACTCTATTTGATCCGTGAATATCAGATTCTCCAGGCCCTCCTTCCTCATTATGTGTCCCAGAAACTTCAGCTGCCTCTTTCGGATCTCAAGTATAAGACTTCTCCTTGTTTGCAACCTAAGACCTGGTCGTTGCTCACCTGCTCGGTCCACGATATCCTTAGCATCCTTCTGTAGAAAGAACCACATCTCCGTCGCCTCGAGTCTCTTCTTCATCTTTGAGGAAATCGCCCAAAATTCGCTGCCGTAAAGAAGAAAAGATGTCACGTAACAGCTGAGTACCAGTTAAGGACGCCTATTAGCAGACCAGCAAACACAGCTCACAGCACGTGACCACATACCACAGCATTATGCTTGGTTCCCTTGAGATAATAGGGTCGCCTCCTGGAGTCTAGCCACCTGAAACCTACGATCAATGTGAAACCACCGGAACCGTGGATCATCGGACTGCCTTACACGTTGCCAGTGTCCACGATAAATTAACGACGTTACAGACCCAGGTGTAGTATTGCGACCCTGTAAACGCCAAGACAATGATTTTAACAGGGACACCCTGGTAGGTCTTCTGCCGCGATGGAAGATTAAGAACGTTGAAATGACCTTCTGGATATTCAGCTGCATACGCTTGCATTAAATGCAGATCTTATTTGAAACTGCGTTGCCTGTCGAGCCAGATATTTCTGGTTACAATCATTACGGGCGATTTTTGGAGTTCCTGATGTGTATAATGCCTCCCATCATACAAAGACGACCTGAAGATTGCGTTCAAGCATGAAGCAGACTTTTGCCACTCGGTGTTGATCTCGGTGTCCACTTTTATATTTAGACACGCCCTATCCCTGATATTGAGCACCCCCCAAAAATAGCATATATTAAAACTATATTTTCATCATATATAAATAAAGACAACAACATTATCAAGACTTCTTACACTTCATTTGTCTGATACAAGTTCTGCTGCACAATATCTAAAAACACATTCCTGTCTACCTTCACAATAAACAGGAAAATACTTGTTTACAACAGAAATATACTACACCACAAACATAAACAAAAATTCCAAGTTCTCGAGGACCTTTATATCAAAACCAGCCAACCAACAACCACAAAATTTATTACGAGTGTAGCAGCAAAATGTTGAAGTGCATTTAACAAACATTTAATGCAGTTTTGCATTTCTAGCAATTTCTGGTTAGCTCCCTTATATTAGGACGCTTGTTAGGCAAAAAAATTCCATAACTACAACGGATAATTTTTTAAAAATTAAAATAATTATAACAGACCGAATTCCCGCGTATTTTTTAAAAACCACCATCACAGCGACCACAGTTTCCATAAGTTTGTCTTTGTAATTCACCCCTGCGGGAGAGATCGACAGTATATGGGTAGGAAAAAACTACGGTGCCTTTCTTGATGAATTTCATCTTAACATCAAGGATCTGATTAGATAACTAGAAAGAATTGTTTTATAAAAAAAAATATGTATAACATATAAGGATCACTCGAGGTAGAGGGATTCTTTATGTGGTACTTTATATGAATAATATATAAATATGCGTAATATATGCATATTACTCAATGAAACATGTTTGAATGAAGATTTGCTACCTATATATATATATATATATATATATATATATATATATATTATATATATATATATATATATATATATATATATATATATATATATATATATATATATTAAGACATTTTTATGTTTATACATTCTTTTATAGATACAAATACAGAGCCTTTACTTAAATATTTGTATCTATAAAAGAATGTATAAACATAAAATGTCTTAATATATATATATATATATATATATATATATATATATATATATATATATATATATATATATATGGTGGACTCTCCCGTTGTATTCGACGTATGAGTGTCAAGCAGCTCAGTTCATAGGAACCGACAGCGGAAGGCTTTGTGCAGAACCAATCACACTTTTTGAAGGGCCGAATGCAGAGATATGATGCACTACGTGCCACAAAGTCCCCAAACGACCCACCGCAGGTTTTGAAATTAGAGTTGTCCTTCTTCTAGTTATAGAAACCAGTCCTGCTATTTACCCATAGCTGGAGGGAGAAGAAGAGTATTAATACCTTTCTCAACGTAAGTGAATGTAAGAGATTCGACTGGAATTCGAAATCGTCGCTCCGATTCTTCAATCCGAGCAGCTATCCACTATTCCACCGTGCTTACCTTAAAACAATACATTTTCATATATATTTCTGGTATAATTCTCCATAATTGCAGAAATGTGACATTCACTTGTCTATCATGTGCAGATAATTTTTGTTGGCTTCTCATGAACACCATATTTGGGGGTCACACTCACTCACCATATGCCATAGCAAAACTGATATAGGTCTGGGCATTTTAATGACCTCAAACTTCGCTGGCACCATCTATTATTAACATTATCTTCTATCTACTGACTTTTGGCACATCAGAGTATTTATCCTGTTTTATATGCAGTTTCGTATCGCAACGCGTGAAGCAGATTCTAATACTTTACGACTTTATGAAATTCTTGGAATTAGGTCGGTGTGCCAGATTTTAGAAGTTGGTTCGAAATTACAATCTCTCTTCTTTCAGCGGGAATATAGTTTAATGAGATGAAGCAAGACACCTCGATTAAAACTATAACTGATTAATATACTTACTTTTACTCTTAGATGTACTTGCCTGGCCACTAGATATACAAATCCATTGCGAGAGCTATGAAGTCACCTTTCTTTCATTGAAGTGAATGGTTTTTATTTTTATTTTATTTCATTTTTCGCTATAGGGATTCAAACTTAGACCACTAAAAATCCAGACGTTATCAAAGTTAAATTCATTATTCTGTTGAATATTTTGAGTCATTGCCATAAATGCGGTCGAACGGCATTCATTCTACCTCTTCGTGGGTCATCACCTTCAATGCTTTACTTGTTTGTCCCGTCAGTTGCAATTTGAAACAACTATTTAAGACATATCTAGCTGCAATATAATAACCACGTATCTGTGTGGTTTTTCTGGTATGTTCTTCACGTGGAAGATAAAACGGTGCTCGTATTTCGAAGTGATACGCATGCTTAATCATCACTGCGATGACGGCAATTAACGAAGTGTTAATGATAAAAACTAAGCTTTTGTGATAATTGGCAAATAAAGAAGACCCCTCTTTTCCCAACAGATGGCCACGTGTTCTTGAAGACTAACCACAATACGTTATGTTTATCGGATACCTTGGTTGTAGTGCTGAAATGAGTGGAGGGATTTGAATGCCATACCCAAGACAGATTTACGAAGATTCTCAAAGGAATGTCAAATGGAGAGAATAAAAGCATATTAAATTTCAATTCGGACAAGAGGAAATACTTTGTCAAAATAACAAAAACCTTTCCCCTCCTTAGTGTCATTATATTCTCTTGTAGAGTATAAGTTAACAACATCCCTTAGATATACCTTACAGGTGGGGTTTCTCTAGAAAGTATGATTGGACGGAGTGGCTCGCCCAACTGCATTTTAAATTCTCCTTCTCCTTGACGTGTTTCCAACCAAGGCTAGTGTTGTAAAGTAGGCTTGTATTTCTATAAGTCGGTCCTAAAAGGGTCCGACGTTAGGAACTTGAAATAAGAGTTAATGACGCAGCAATCTAGTTGTGATGGTTGATACTTCAATGTCCGACATCGACTGACTCACTCAACACCACTGAGCTCAACTGGCGACCGCTACTACTACTACTACTACTACTACTTATTATGTGTGGGAGAGTCTATTAATAATAGAATAGGTAAGTTCAGGTATAACAGCTAGAGAGCCCAGTCTGCCCTGCGATTTAACCCATAGCCGCAAGTGTATTTGTGCCAAATTAAACGCAATGAGCTCTGGCGGAATTTGAACTCGTCACGCTGATTCCGTTTCAGAGGTAGTTGTTGCCTTCTATTGTTTGCTCCAGGTTTTTCCTCTTTGCATTATTCTTGGACAGTTTGAGGTTTGATGACGTTTTATTTATTTATTTATTTATTTTTACGATTTAACCCCCAGGACATCGATAATGCCACAACGGCACAAGGGAAATGAAAGAGAACAAGAAGACATTAGTGAAGAGAAAACAAAATAAAAGAACAGGATTCAGAACGATAGAAGATAGCATTTAGATTTTAGAAGAATATAGGTGGGAAGGTAACATGAAATCGGAAGGAAATTCCATAGTCGAGAAAGGCGAGAAAAGAAATTATCAAACTAGTACATGCGTTTGCATCTAGCAAGTTCCAAAGGGAAAACGGGGAGATCCAGTTGCCAATTTAGTATCACACGCAATCGAGGCACTAAGGAAGAGCGCTCATCAAAATAATTACCATGACTGAAGTTGAGATGCCAGGTCAGGATCGATTACATTACAGAACCTTCTTTGAACTTTATATATCGAGATATGTAGCAGGAGCATCAGACCAGATATAGCAACAGTGTTCAATGCGCGGACGAGTGATAGAGCTATAAATGTGCAAGATGGATTCTGACGAAAAAGATTGTCTGGCAAATCCTTTTCAGTAGAGAATCTTTTCTGCCTGCCATTAACATGGCCGATGCTGACCTCCAGAAGAGCAACTTATTAAACCTTCTGTGACTTACGTTTTCCATAGACATTAAGTGGAGTGATTGTATTGAATCAGTTTTTAGATCTGCTGCTAGGAAAATTGGTTCACTGTGCTGTACCAATTTCTTTACTTCTTAGAATGCATTTTGCACATTGATAAATCTAACATTCGTTTATGCATTGAATATTATGTGGGTTGGTGCTCCTGCTATATATCTCAAGATTCTCGACAAAATTCTAAAGAAGGGTCTGTAATGTTATCGGTCTTCACATGGCATCTCGACTTCAGTCACTTTCTAGACACTGTGACTTTTCTATAAATGTTTCCAAAAACAATTTTCACGGCAATTGTCCATGGCTTGATTGCATGAATCTAAGTGTACTACTAAATTAGTAAATAGCTTCCACCGTTTTACTGCTATAAAAGTTTCTTTCTTCGTATTTATCGCCTATAGAATTCTCTTCCAGCTTTGTGCTTTCCTGTCAACGCCGTTTATCAAAAATTTAAATGCAACGTCAATCACCATATTCTAACTCATTTTTTTTTCTTTTAATTGTTATCATGTATGGCAACGTTAAAAATAAGTTTTTTTTTCTGTTTGTTTATATATATATATATATATATATATATATATATATATATACAGATACACACACACAACACACACACATAGACACAAACATACACACACATATAAACACACACACACACACACACATATATATATATATATATATATATATATATATATATATATATATATATAGCAACAAGGGAATTTTTTATGTAACACGTTTCGTTCTCTAAAAGGACTTCATCAGACTAAAATAATGTCCTTATTTATGGAATTTTAGTGTAAATGTTAATTATTACTATGCACTGCCAGTCAGTCAATCGCCACATGCTTGGGCGGTCATTTCTCTTTCGATTCATGAATTGCGATGTATTTGCGTGGGAGTGAATGGAAACACGAGTAAAGGAACACAACCGGTATTCGAACCCTGCTCTACGATTTCGTATTCCAATATCTATTACACCACAACGCATAAGGTACATGGACGCTACTTTTTTTTTTAATCTGTAAATTTTCTCTCGTCCTATCTGTCTCTGCTTTATCTCTCATTGCATATTAATAACTGACATTTTCGTTTATATTATTCCACCTCCACCTATATATACCGGGGGTAACAACAAAATAGTCCAAATGTTAGATTAAGTTTCAACCGTTGTATCTTAGAAATGATTATCTATCTATCTATCTATCTATCTATCTATATATATATATATATATATATATATATATATATATATATATATATATATATGTTATTTTAGGATCATTTTCCAACTTATTCAAGATGATCTTCTTCCTCTCTAACGTTCTAACTTTCTTTCCTGAAGTAACAAGCTACTTTTCTACAAGCTATCTTTTCTAAATGGTATCTTTAGCTCTAAGTTAAAATGATGATCCCTCCTCTTGCTGTGACCTCCTGATTCAGTTTTCCTCTCTGCTGTTCCCTCTTTTTAAAACATATTCACCGTTCTCTTTATGGTTCTGGAATGGACATTGAAGATTGAAGCCAGAGTATGAATGCATTACTGAAGGCCCTTATGATCTTTATTTTTCTCACCATTGCTCATTTGGGAAGACTTAGTGAGGCTGACACAAAACGATTTTAATCTGCTCTCGTTCTAGCTGAATAACTCAAAGGGTTTTTTCACTGATTCTTCCAACAAATGCTATCAAGATGGCTAAACGTCTTATCAGAAAACCTGGAAAAAAGAAACTTAATTAGTTTAGTGGGGTTTTTTTTTGTTGTTTTTTTTTTTTTAGATATTGAACATTTTATGGGATGGACAATTAGGCTGTAACACTATGTGGACAATTTTGCTGTTACACCCGGTACATTTCTTCTGTCCTTTTCGGTTGGTAAATATTGATAATCTATATTCAAAGTTATATGTATTCACTTGCTTCGGCAATAGATATATATGTCATTTATATTAGATTATCTAAGCAATTACTTGGTTTCTGGAATCGGCAGATATTTTGCTTTTTATTTTTAAGTCTTAGGTAAATGAAATACAAAGTGGAAAAAATTCTGTGTATATTTCAAGTTTTTTTTTTTGGGGGGGGGGTTAATGAGGAAAAAAAAAAACAAAGAGTAACGATAAATTCTTGACAGAAAAGAATAAGTACAAATGAGATTTGTACGGACATTGAAAATGCTCTTTTGGTAAGAGTTTTCTTGTTCTTTAAACCTTACAACAACAATAATAAAAAAAAAAATGTCAAAATGTAACGCGTGAATACGATTTCTCGAGTTTAGCTCTTTTCTTTTTGTTTGTCTCTCCAGAATTGGGCGTGTCCTAAAGCTGAGTTGTGACTCATCTCTAAAACTTTCTTTGCTCGTAACCGTCTGTCGGGAACGAGCAAATCGATAGACACAAATGCTAACGATTTGGGTGAGCATCGTGACTCATCTTACACAAAACTTTGTTTTATAAACAGCTGAATCTTTCAGAAGCCAACGAGCAGGCATCTAGTCCCTCGCCAGTTCTTTGAGGATATAGCTCTACACAGTCTGATAATCGTCAGTATTAGCTCAGTTAGATGAAAATAACCGTATTTTCATCTACGTGGATATTTTATGTATCATGTATTTATATACGTTGTGATTTGTCAATAAACGATAGCGCAAATGTCCTTGCCTATTTGGTAATGAATGTCACAAGGAAATTCTTAAAGTAGAGATGGATGCGAAAATTAACCATGGAATTAACTTTTTTTCCCCAATATGATGCAAGTTGAAAAGGATTGTCTTAAGATTGAATTTAAAGATAAATCTATCGTTTTTGTTGTTTTTTTGTTTGTTTTTTTTTTGTTTTGTTTTTTCGTCGTAACTCTAAGACATTCATTTTACGGTCGTTAATTACCACTGCGAATCGGAAATAAAGAATACGTCTATACCAAGAATAGGAATTTGACTATCAGAAAATCTGTTTCAACGTGACAAATATCTTGCCGATTAGGTCACGGATACCGCCAGATTATTTCGTTCAAAATAAGTATATAGATATTTGCTACTTTTACTGAACACTTGATATACTGTCATTTTCTTTAAACTATTCGAAAAATTAATAATAGCTAAAAATGTCTCATCTCTTAAAAGTTTCAAATAATATTATCGCTAGAAATACTATTAGCGTATATGTAAAAAAGATAATCTAAAGTCCGAGAAAATTATTCTATGGGAAAATGGTTATATCAAAAATGATACAATTCAGGGAACTACGGTTTAAAAAAAAAAGTATGCAAAAAAACAAAAAAGTATTAAAAGAGTTTCTCTTACTGATATTTTCACAACGTATAAAAAGAAGAGAGGTTATTTAATTTATTTGTTTTTTCGTTTTTTATTGCATGTTTTTTTTTGTTTATGTTTTTGTTTAGCTGCATATCAATTCCTCATGGGTCATTTAATGACGACATTTAGTTTTCTCGTGAGCATTATTAATTTCATTTATAAAAGTATTGCTAATATTTTTTTCCTGGTATTTGTTCTTACTATGAAAATGTATTGCTGGTATTTTTTTACCAAAAAAAAAATGTATTTTTATACTTTCATAGTCTTTTGACTCCCGTTTTGGAGTTAAAAATTTGCCCATATTTGGGACCCTCTCAGGTGCTACCATCTGGAAAGAACAGTAATTAGGATATGGTTCCACGCTACTCAAAACCTTGCTGTCGGATGTAGTTTATCGTCATACCCAGGACTATTTTACTTAATTAAAGAAATAAATAACAGTTAACCTTCATTAACGAGGAAAAGACAAGTAAGAGTTCGAGACATGAAGTTTTTCTTCCGACAGAAGATTATGTTTCCTTTAGTAGGAAAGGGGTTCGCAAGTTTGTAGCCCCATTCAGAAACTTCCTTCAAATTCGGAAGACTGTGGAAGAAGAACGAATGGAATTTGCTAGCCTATGTGAAATTTTCTTTGGACAAATGAAAACCTTGCCTTCACAAAAATTGGCCAGTGTGCTGAGAAGAAAAAGGAAAGGAATTCACAAGTGTATGTGAAACTGTTATTGAACCGATGAAAGCCTTGCCTTCACAGAAATTAGTCGGTTAACTAAGAAGAAAAAGAAAAGAGAGTTGAGGGCATACGCGAAATTGTTGTTTATATAAATGAGGAGAAAAATTAACTTAATCAGAAAAGAGTGTCTAAAGATATGTAAAGGGTTTCGTTTCAGTTACTCGCGACCTGCGTTGAAGTTCTAGCCTGTGTAAATTTATTCGTCAGTTATATTATCGGCCTCTAAGTATGTGCGCGGCACTTCAAGGATTTTCTTTCAAGGATCAAGACGTCTCTTACCGTTATTTTAAATATTTTGAACACCATTTTGTTAGATCATTTAATTTGTTGCATGAACATATTCTCTTCATGAGTATATGTTAAAACTTCTGACATTGTTTTCCTGAAATGAGCTACTGACACAACTATTCGTGAATAAATTCCTTATCTTGTTTTCTTAAAATCACACGTCATCATCATCCTTCATTAATCTTCTTGGCGTGGGTAAATCACTTGTTCATTTTAACCCCTAAGCCTCACGCCACTATAAGTTCAATCCAGTAAACATATATTTATCAAAATTGTGTGTCTAAGCTTCTCCTAATAACTGAAATCTGGTCATCAATACGTAGGTGTAAGCATAAAGAATGTTGTTACCTGAGCGTTCACTATTATTATTTAAGCACTTCACTCCAAGCAAACTGATAACAGCCAGTAGGGGTTATTGAGAGTAATAAAAGAACAGTATTCAAAGAGAGAGATGGCGATTGAAATTGCTTTAAATGTTAAAGATCGTAGTTGACAGCTAAGGAAGAAACCGGAAGATATTTCGAAAAGCGAGAAATACGGGAAATAAAAATACAAACATAGACTTTACGGTTGTAATTAGCAATTTCAACAGTGAAATTTTGAGATCTAACTGCCAATCTAGTACTGCGTTTAAATTCCTGAAGCCGCGGTATCACAGAGGCAAGATCATCAGGAACAATTACTTTGAAAATATTTACAGAAAAGGAACTTTACAGCGGTGAGAAATTGACCGAAGACCATATGTCAGGTCAGGATCGATCTTCTTCTTCTTCTTCTTCTTCTTCTTCTTCTTCTTCTTCTTCTTCTTCTTCTTCTCTGTGCTGCGTCCCTTCAGAACGTTGTGGATCATGGCTCTCCATAATTTCCTGTCTTTTGTAGCTCTTAATAAATTTTGCCTTTTCCTTATCTCCCCTTAAACTTTTGTCGCTATCCATTTACACAAGCTGGCTAGTTAGGTTATGCATTGTTTTCATCTATGTCACTTGCCTTCAATCTGTCCCGTGAGTATCAGATTTTTTAAGCCATCTATCCTCTTTCTGCGCACTATAAATTTCAAATATCTCTTCTTGATGTTAAATATAAGTGTGCTTTTTTTCTATTTTCTCTAAAACTTTGTTGTTGTTTACATGTTCAGTCCGTGGTATTCTCAGCATCCTTCTGTAGAACCACATTTCTGTTGCTTCAAGTCTCTTCTTCATCCGGTAGGGGGTTGTCCATAATTCAGTGCCATACAAGAGGATTGATATTACGTTACAGTTCTGTACTATTTTTCTTTTTTTCTAACATTTTTTTTTCTGTTTCGTAATACTTTGCTCAGCTTTTGCAAGGCTTCTTTCTTTATCTCAATTCGCCTTTTGATTTCTGTGTCGCAGCTTCCGTCCTCTATTTAAAAAACAATATCCTCTGGCTGATGACGCTGTACGTTCTTCTTTGGAATTTTTCAAGATCTGTTAATATATAAGTAGAACGACAAAACCAGATAGGTCCGCAATATTCGATGCAAGGTAAACTTATAATTGTGCAAGATAGATTCTGGCGCGAAAACGTGTCTTGCACGAGAAAGTGAACCGATTTTCCTAACAACGGATTTGACAATTGATTCAACATTATCACTGTACATTATGTCAAAGGAATATATGAGACCAAGAAACCACACTGAGTTGTTCTTCCAAAAGTTAGCATCAGCCATACTGGTGGAAAGCAAAAAAAAATTCTTTAAGATGATTAATAAAGAGCAGTTTCGTTTGGGTGCCTTTAAAATTAACATGACATTTCTTGAACAACAGATTGAAGGTCATTTTCCAGATCACCTGCCAATTTGATTTTATCAAACCTATCAGACTTAATATTTAGTAGATTTAATAGTTGTATCATCAGCCTAGATAACGGGTCATCTGGTTTGTTTATTTTGTGTCGGAAAAGTTGATTGCACATTCGTCTAAAATTGTTGCTTATACCCACTCGCTTCACTGTTCTGCATGATAAGGATACAGTTTATCAATAGTAACTTACAGATGGTATTTATCGGGATTATACTTATTTAAATGTGCGGAGGGCATCCACTAAAAATAGGACTATCCACTAAAAATAAAGTTTAAAGTGATAAAAATATGTCGGATTAATAAAAAAAAAATTAAGTCTAAAATAAAAATAAAAAAATTCTTTGTTTACATTTGAATACGAAGATATAAAAATTTTGGAGGATCTATGACGAGAGAAGTTTTGCATAAAGCGAAAATTCGGGCCTTGCCTGACTAATCTGTTCTTTGTCAGATCGTATCCGATTTAACGAAAGCTCCCGCTGCCCAAATGGACACAGGTTCGAATCCTGCCAGAGAGCGTTGACGAAAATAAATAATATACTGTTTATTAACTAAACTTAGCTTCTACTGATATATGAGTATCCACAAAAATTAATTTAATGTGATATATATATATATATATATATATAGTTGTAAATTAGATAAATGAAACGGACAAATATGAGCGGCTTGGTGACAGTAGTCGTGGCTCCTGGGAGTCACAGTCCTATGGTTATAGAGAATCTCAATTGGGTTCCACCACGGAATATGTGAGTGAGCGGCGCTATATTGAGTCTGATTTGCAATCTCTTCGTCACTGAGGCCCATTGGAACAGTTCGTATGATGTTTGCATGATAACCTGTCAGGGTTTCAATTCTCGGTAGTGGATGCGAAATGCTGATGAGTCCCAAATATAGGACGAAACGGCCGTCCAGTGCTTTCTGCATTCTGTTGAGGTTTCTTTCAGACTCGATTAATTACTTAATTATAATTATCAAATCCTCCTAATAAATTCTATAATTTATATATATATATATATATATATGTGTGTGTGTGTGTGTGTGTGTGTGTATGTGTGTGTGTGTGTATTTCGGTAACAATTCCTCTTTTATAGATGTTTCATTGAAGATAACTGACAAGAAACTGATATTAAATTTTGTATTTTATTTTTTGCATGCATACAAGAGATTTCTTTTTTGGACATAGCGTGTAAGAATTGTCGAAATGATCTTTGAGACCGAGTGCTGATAGATTAGCTAAGAGCGCGAAACCAAAGTTCATTTGCAGAATTCTTACAAACTCTATGCCCAAAAATGAAATCTCTTGTACGTATATAAAAAGAAATAAAATATAACAAACTTAATCGCTCTACACTGTAAGTCATCTTCAATGAAACCATCTCTTTATCTCTCTCTTTTATCTCTTTTCTCTCTTTTTGTCTCTCTCTCTCTCTCTCTCTATATATATATATATATATATATATATATATATATATATATATATATATATATATATATATATATATATATATATATATATATATATATATATATAAAATAAATATAAATAAATCGAATTGAGTTCTCTCAGTCACTGTGTGTTTATCTAAAAATAAATACGCTTAAATTCACCTCATCCCTGCCGTGCGCCAACGGATTAGTCGTAGAATCTCCGACGAGTCGGGTTTCGATCCTAGCTAGAGGCAACTGGACGTCTAGCCACAATGATGAGCTGTGATAAAGCGAAACAGTCTGTCTGTGGATGACACAATATATATGTGTGTGTGTTATTAGGAGGATTTGAGATAATCATAATTAAGTAATTCATCAAGTTAATAGAATGCAGAAAGCACTGAACGGTCGTTTCCTCGTATATTTAGGACATATCAGCAGTGTGCATCAACTACCGAGTATTGAACCCGAACCGTTACGATACGACGCAAGCATTATACCAACTGTACCAACGGGCCTTGGTGACGAATTAAACTCGATACAGCGCCGCTCTTCACAAATTCCGTGGTATAACTCATCCGAGTTTCCCTTACCCATAGGACTGTGCCCCCACGAGCCACGACTACCATCACCAAGCCGCTCCAACCAGAGCATTAGAAGCCGGTTCAAGCAAAGATATAGAAGTGATAGAAATTAGTAGGAGGATTTGAGATAATCATAATTAAGTAATTCATTGAATCTCAAAGATATATATATATATATATATATATATATATATATATATATATATATATATATATTTCGATTATAGGTGTATATCATAGGGATCATATCATTCATATACAGGTTCGGGGTTAGTGTATCTTATTGAAATTGTTTGCGAAGATGTATTCTCGCTATTTAAATCATTAACCTCTATATTTGTTTTTTGAATGAATGATTCATGTATTATATATATATATATATATATATATATATATATATATATATATATATATATAGGGGAGTGTATAGTATATTTAGATACCAAGAATTTAAGTAAATTTTATTATATTCAACCGACAAAAAGTTTAACCGTTATATATTTATTTTTTGTACTGTTCGAATTATAGCTGGATTCGTTACAAATAGCCTTGGGCAAGATATGGGTCTATCTGTTTTACCCGTTTCCCTAATAGCAGGACATACTGGAGGCTATAGCTTTGGTTACCACCCAGTCTACCGCAAAAATAAGCTGCAGCCTGCGGCGGGAAATATTCTACCTAGTCAGTCATGAATCACTTATGGCACTTGACTGACTTATTTTTTTCTTCTGATTTTTTTATGCCGTTTCTTACCAAGTTCTGCAGACTCACTAATAGCAGTTTCTATGTCGCATATACCAAATGTCGTTAAACATTTGTAATTATTGAAATGACTCATAGATTTAGAATGATGCTTGACGTCACCCAGAATATGTTTATAATTACTATACCCGCCATCGGTCCACGATTGACCTGATTTGACTGAAAAACAAACAAGTCTAATAGGATATTTTTTCTTCTCGTGCACTTGCAAATAAACAGTCAATTTCTTCATACCAGATAATTTATAAGGAATACATCCCTACTTTAGTTTTTTTAGGGGGGCGGAATGTCGTTCTAAATTTATATTTTTTATTTTTTTTTATTTTTTGAGGTATGGAATTTTCAGCAATATTTCTCTGTCTAAATGCTTATTTTTATATATCTAAAATCAAATACTACTGTGGGTGCGTGGACAAGTGCTTTTTTGTTTTCCGACAAATGAGGCTTAGATTTGAATCTCATCATGATCGACTTCACAAGAAGTCAATGCTAGCAGCCTGGAGAAATGGCATCAGCGTGCGGCATAATTGGAAAGTACCTAAAGAACCATACCACCGATTGACCCAATGTTGAGAATTGTGAGATTAGCGCACTTTCAATGCATATATTATCATTTGTTATATAAACATATATATATATACATACACACACACACACACACACACACACACACACATATATATATATATATATATATATATATATATATATATAGTACAGGTAATCGACCTGTTGGTATAATAATATTAATTATTAAAACTGATCCACAGAGAGCTCAATGTTTTTATTTTAACAGAGCATGTGTTTTTTTTACAGCTAAAGAATTACCTCAACATAAATATAGTCTATTTCAAGCCCTTCTCTACACGGCTATCATAAGACAGACACTTAGAGGCCGCTGATAGCCGTGTACAGAACGGCTTGAAATAGACTATCTCTATGTTGAAGTAATTTTTTTGCTGTAATATATATATATATATATATATATATATATATATATATATATATATATATATATTGTTTGAATAAAAACAGACCACTTTAAGGTTCCATGTAATAAGTTATTTCACCATAACCCCTTTAACAGGGCTCTGGATCATTAGACTTTACTTCCAAAGGTTGAAATGAAAAATGAAAATATATATATATGTGTGTGTGTGTGTGTGTGTGTGTGTGTGTGCGCGCGCGCGTGCGTGTGTGTGTGTAAAGTGTTGTTGAAGCGATCATAGTATTGCGAGTAAAATTAGGTTAATGCAATTGTTCTTCGATGGTGACGGTTCTGTGGATGTTGAACAAACAAACATACGTCTGAGCAGGCGTCCGCAATAGGGAATGACCAGCCGCCTAGGCATATATTATGCCTGGTTACTGTATTTGCCCTCAAACTGCCCAGTAAAGGCTCGAACGCAAGCACGGAGCAAGGACGCATATACTTCAATGAGTCTGAACGCTTTCACCTTTATGGTAAACATCCAGCAGGCACAATCTGTCACAATAAAAGGCTTACTAGCCAAGAAACACACCTCGAATGTTTATTAAAGAATGCTGAAAAGAGACGTGGAATCAGGTACATCAGCACACACTCATAGTCGCTTGGAATCAGATAAGTCTGTTGAATACAGCTGAAGCGTTGGAGATCACGTGAGAGTTGAGCACTTTTCGACTCGGAACACAGTCCTCAGTCATCCAAGCTTGCTAACCAGAGAGCCATGACCGAAACTTAATGACGTTACTCAACTGTGACGAACATGTCGGGAGTGAGGACACCGGTGTCTTGTCACACAGACCCTTGGCCATTTCAGTTTTCATGGTGCGGTCCTGAGTCAGCTCACCGATTTCTCTTGGAAGGGTTAGTTTCGCTGTTCTTTAAAAAGGGGATTGCATAAAAACTCTGACCCTCCCAGAAGAAAATTGGTGTAAACTAATGTCTTCTAATAGAGCCGATCGAGGAGCGGTACAAAAAGAAGTGTTCGCCTCTCCCAGCATTGACCAAATTTGCTGCGTGCCCGAACCAGCACACACCACATCGCCACGGAAAGTTTCTAGGGTCTTCCCCATTTTTTTCTATCCAGTTTCTTAAAATTTTGGAGAACCCTTAAGTCCCTTGGGCACTTGACTGGCGATTCTTATTTCTCGAGGAGGTCCGGGGTCACACAGCATACGTCTTCTCCAAGATATTTCTCCTTTTCCACATGTTTTTTCTGTGGTATCTTCTCTTCAGATCTTTCGACATAGGAGCTCCTCAGCCTTTTTGTGGATGTCTGTGATGAGGGAACTGGTGGTGGTGGTGGAGGAGGCTTCGATGTAGAAAACCCCGATGAAGAAAGCTTGGATAGAGAAGAAGGTATATTTTCCTGTGAGGGAATTACTTTGGAAGTGGAGGAAATAGAATAAACGATAGGAGGGATATGTTTTCAGTTATTGTTACAGTTTTTTGGGTACTATGTACTAGTGAGCTAGTCAAAATGAGCTGACTCATTTTATAGTCCACCAAGAGAAGGGTTAACCAATCAGAAAACTCAAAATATTCAATCCGACGTGTATAAAGGCAGCCATTTTGTTTTTTCTCCCAAAATATCTTCACTGCCAACCTCTGATATCGAAGACTTAAAGAATTACTTAACAGCTGCGACTTTCTCCGAATCTTCACTGCCAACCTCTGATATTGAAGACATTACGGACTTCACTGGATTCCATATTCAGAGACTACGGCAAACATGGTCAACAGTTATTAGTCAATATTTTTGGTGGGATGGGGTAGTGGTTTTACTGCCAGAGGAAGCGATTCCTTACTTTGTCCTTTCTTTCATTTCATTGTCCAGATTTGCTTTAAGTTTAATTAATTTGTCCCTTTTTTCCTCCCCTCAGCTGGCCCAGTTTCAAGGTTTTGTCGTCGGATTTATCTACTGAAATGTCAGGTGTGGGGTCGAACAAGGACTTCTGTGTCGCTGCAGGTTTCTTTTATACGTTTTTGATTACCTTCTTCCTCTAAATACCATTATTCAGCTTTTCCTGTATTGAAAATGTCTGAGGAGGACATGTATTTTGTGTTCCCCTTTGTTCTTCTTGATCAGCCACAGCCGATGAAGACGCGTAATCTTTTCCCCCTGCTGTCTTGCTGGGATGTAAGAGTTTCTTTCTTTTCTCTGTTTCCTTTTTTTTTTTCCGGGACATACTGCGGATAGATGTCCCGTTATCCTAAACAAACAACATGCCGGCTTCATTTCTGACTCGAAGTTTCCGTCCATTCAACGTCCTGGGTAAGAAGATAAACTACGTCCAACAGCAAGGCCTCTGATCAGGAGGTTTTGAGAATCGTGGAACCACCTCTTAATTGCTGTTGTTCCCAGGTCCACCCTGAGCCAGAGTGGTAGCACCTGTTAGGATCCCAACTATGGGTAAATAGTTAACCCCAAAACTGGTGTCAAAATACTATGAAAGTGCAAAAATAAGTCTTAATACCAGAAATACTTTGTAAAAAAAATATTAATAGCGATACATTATTTTCAGCAATAAATTTTAGGCAAAACATTTTTTACCAGCAATACTTTTTTGAAAAAAATATTATCAGAAATAGATTTTTGAAGGAAAAATATTACTAGCAATACGTTTGAAAAAAAAATATTACCAGCAATAAAAAATGTCGGCATTAAATAACCCATTGAGTTTGATATGCCACAAGCAAAACCAAACCAAACCAGACCGTCCATTGAACACTATCCCATTAGGAAATTCATTGTATGCTTTGCAATCTATTATACGGCGAAATCACCATTCCCCCGTCTTTTCCAGGATCACTTCCACAATTTCATCATATTGTTTGGTATTTCACAACCGGTAACTCTTGTTTTCTTTGTCTTTTATAGTCCCTCATAA
>CAHIKZ030004289.1:1292500-1330000 GCA_903632075.3 Acanthosepion pharaonis
AACGATGTATATTTATAGTAAAATTACCAACATTTTTTAAAGTAAAATGACCAGCAATATATTTTATAGCAAAATGAAGAGCAATACATTTTATCTGCAGTTGAAGGCATGCAATTGCGTTCGAAATATATTTAGTTGAAGCCATAAAATTAGGATCAAAATATTTAAATTTCGGCATTAAATAACCCATCGTGGTTGATATGCCGCTAAAAGACTCAACCAACCAAATAACGAACATGAAAGAACTCTTTCATTCATTATTCCATAAAATATCCGAAAATTTCCTAAAGAAATTGTTGTAATGGAATGTCACACACTGCCTATCGCCTATGTGGACTTATATCAGTAGCTATATATAGTGAACACAGGATATACCTGGGGATTTGCTTCGGCAATTAGTTGGAGACTCGTCTGGTCGAACTCTCTGCCTTTGGGCAGAGAGCAACCCAGACGAGGCTCTGCGGAAGGGCAGAGTCTCGTCTGGGGTGGTAGACAGCTACCCTACCCCGTTTTTACAGGTTCTAAGGGGATTTTTGCCCGAGGTCATGGGCTCGGTATTAACCCCGATTAAAAACGGTCTTGTGCCACATATTGCTTCGCGGGGAGGTGAGGTAAATAACATTGCTTTGGCAATCAGTTTGAGATTCGTCTCCAGCTATGCTAGTCGAACTCTCTGCCTCCGGACAGGGAGGAACCCAGACGAGGCTATGCCGAAGGGCAGAGTTTCGTCTGGGGTGGTAGACAGGTACTCGACCCCGTGTAACGGGGTCTACGGGGAATTTTTGCCCGAGTCTATGGGCTCGGATACCCCACGTTAAATTCGGCCTTGTGCGACATCTGACCGCGTGTGGCGGTTGGCAAATATCCTTGCTTCGGCAATTAGTTGGATATTCTTCTCCGGCTGTTCTGGTCGAAGTACCTACTTCGGCCGGAGATCAATCCACACGGGGTTTTGCCGAAGGGCAGAGTCTCGTCTATCGTGGTAGACAGCTACCCGACCCCGTATTTTACGGTGTCTACGGATAATTTTACCCACGGGCTAGATTTTAACCCCGAATTAAAAACGGCCTTGTGCCACATTCTACTTAGCGGGCAGGTGAGGTAAATAACCTTTGTTCGGCACTCCGTGGGAGATTCGTCTCTAGCTATACTGGTCGAACTCTCTGCCTCCGGACAGGGAGGAACCTAGTAGACGCTATGCTGATTGTCTCGACTGGTGTGGTAGACTGCTACCCAACCCCGTGTAATGGTGTCTACAGGGAGTTTTGCCCGAGCCTACGGGCTCGGATACCCATGTTAAATTCGTGTCACATCTGACTGCGTGGGGCGGTTGGCAAATATCCTTGCTTCGGCAATTAGTTGGAGATTTGTCTCCGGCTGTGCTGGTCGAACGCTCTGCATTCGAGCAGAGAGGAACCCAGACGAGGTGATGGCGTAGGGCAGAGTCTCGCCTGGGGTGGTAGACAGCTACCCGACCCTGTGTATACGATGTCTACGGAGAATTTTTGCCCGAGCCTACGAGCTCGGTTTTGCCCCGAATTAAAAAAAAAGCCTTGTGCCACATCCTGTTATACTGAGAGGTAAGGTAAATAACATTGCTTCAGCAATTTGCTGGACATTCGTCTACAGGTGTGCTGGTCGAATTCCCTGCCTTCGGGTAGAGAGGATCACCAGACGAGGCTATGTCGAAGGGTTGATTCTCTTCTTGGCAAATAGCTACTTGACGCCGTTTTATACGGGGAATATTTGGCCGAACCTACTGGCTCGGATACCCCTTGTTAAATTCAGCCTAATGCTACATCTGACCTCGTTTGGAAGATATACTTGCTTCGGGAATTAGCAGTACCCATTTCCCTGTCTTTCACTGTTGCATTCTCTTTTAAAATAGACCACTCTTCTTTCAACTATGCGTGCGTTACTGTTCTTTCGTCTGTTTGTAACCTTCTTTAAGGATACAACAGAAATCAAACTGTATTCCGAAATATAACTTCCACAAAACTACAACATAAAACACGCATATCACATCTTCTCTGTATGTTCACACAAATATGTATATGCTCCAAAGATGAGTAACAACTATGATGTATTCAAGTGTGAAAGCTGAATAACATATATCATATTTCTATTACTTCAAAGCTCCCGAGCAAATTAAATTTCAGCATTAAATGACCCATGAGGAGTTTATATGCCATTAAACAAACAAAGCAATCAATCATAACCATTGCCATAATGTGAGAATTCTGGTTGCAGAATACAAAACATCTACAATTACCACCAGCACTAACTGTGCAATTCTTTTTCTCGCTTTCTCTCTCTCCCTCATTCTCTCTCTCCATATATATATATATATATATATATATAAATATGTGTGTGTGTGTGTGTGTGTATAATATTTTATATATATATATATATATATATATATAGCTAATATTAGTGGTAAATATACACATACATATGCAAAATATATAAATATATATACATAGGTGCATACACATATATGTATATATTTTTTTTAATTCCAAGAGGGTAGAATCCAGGTAGAACTCAATGTCCAAGACAGAGTAAGGATATAATAAAAAGGCTTAAACATTAAATTATGAACATGGAATATTAGTGTTTAAGCCTTTTTATATATATATATATATATATATATATATATATATATATATATATATATATAAAATTAAATATTATATTAAAATTAAATCTATTCTTTACATAAATTGCTAAAACCCAATTACGGCCTCTTTCTCTTTACTTTCCTCTCCCTCTTCTTTCTTTTTCCTTTTTCCTTTTACTTTTCTCCCTACTCCCCTCCCATTTCTATATATCATTTCCGTTAAGTTAACCATCTAAATAGGTCAAGGTCTGGTCACTCCTCCTCGCACAATATAAAGTATAC
This sequence comes from Acanthosepion pharaonis, assembly GCA_903632075.3. Taxonomy (NCBI): domain Eukaryota; kingdom Metazoa; phylum Mollusca; class Cephalopoda; order Sepiida; family Sepiidae; genus Acanthosepion; species Acanthosepion pharaonis. The sequence continues at coordinate 1,295,403 of CAHIKZ030004289.1, forward strand.
TTGAGAGAGATATGAAATTAATCCCTCCCTATACTCTACCATGTCTCTTTAACTATCCCTATTACACTCTCTGTTAAATTACAAAAACTTACTACCCATCAATTTTAATTTCATTTTCTGTTTCATTTCATTTTTGGAAGTGCTATCTGATGATCCGGCGTCCTTTAAAAGGACTCTGGTGAAATAAATTATTATAATGGTACCTTAAAGTGGTCTGTTTTTCTTTTAAATATTAGCTCTGGATTTACATTGAGCTCTCAGAATTTCATCCTCCTTGGGATTACCCATACGGATTACCAAGTTCTTCATAACTAGATAGATAACGGACAGAGATAGAATACTGGACTTGTTCAATCATGACACTGACAGGTTATGCACTCTCACCTTAAACTTATATCCACTCAGCATAGTTGCCGTATTAACCACTTGTGGATTCTGTGGTTGTTGAGTGCACACAAATGGTTCTGCATTCTGGCAGAGAGGTGTGCTCGGAATACGAGTAGCCGACCATAATCTCTCTCTCTCTCTCTCTCTCTCTCTCGCTCTCTCACACACACACACACACACACACACACACACACACACATATATATATATATGTGTGTGTGTGTGTGTGTGTGTGTGTGTGTGAAAATATATAGAAAATAGGAAAAAAAAAATTCGTTTGAAGATGGAACAGAGCTTGGTACTTTAATTCAATTTAATTCAAATAATTATATTGAAGTTTTCGGCTCTTGTTTTGAAACATGAGACCTCTTATGTCGCGAGTTGGAATCATATTTTGAAATAAATAATTACACACACACACACACACACATATATATATATATATATATATGACTTGAAGTGTAAATACTACATCGGATCAACAGCTGCATCTGATGAAAAGAATGGAGTTGTGTCACTGTATCATGCTAGAAGGTTTTTCTCATCAGAGTCTCTCTTGTACATTTTCAAATCTACCACTCGTCCGTGCATTGAATACTCTTGCCATATCTGCTCTGATGACCCCGCTGTTCATCTCGAGGTTTTTGAGAATATCCAAAGACGGATGTAATCGATCATGACTTAGCATCTCGACTTCAGTCACTTTCTCACCGCTGGCTTCACTCTGTCTATTCTACAACTCTTTTCATAGCAACTTTTCTGACGAGCATTTTTTCCCTTGATGCCCTGACTACATGAATTTGACCGCGCTACTAAATTGGCAACTCGGTTATCAAGTTTTAGTGTTGAAATAGCTAGATGCAACCGCTACTTCCATACCAATAGTTTCTTTTCTCGCACTTCCTATCTGTAGAGCTCCCTTCCGTCTACTTGTTTCCCTGAAAACTACTATCTTCAAAAATTTAAATGCAACGACATTCGCTATTTTTTACCTTCTTGAATCTTTATCCTTTTCTCACCCCTCCCCCATACACATTCTTTTTTTTTCTCGCCTTTACTCTGTAATCCCCTGAGTACTATTGGCATTCCCGGTTTGCTTGGAGTGAAATTATATATATATATATATATATATATATATATATATATATATAAAAAGACCTTCCATTTTTGAAACATGGTTAGGACTGTGTAGCGGAAAAACCATATTTTAAATCAATTTATTTATAATATATATATATATATATATATATATATATATATATATATATATATATATATATTCTTGAATCTTTATACTTTACTCACCCCCTCCATACACAGCCTTTTTTCTCACCTTTACTCTGTAATCCCCTGAATACTATTGGCATTCCTGCTTTTGCTTGGAGTGAAATTATATATATATATATATATATATATATATATATATATATATATTCATTGATGCATGTTTCATTAAACAATATAGACAGGTTTTATCTGTTTATTTTTTAGTAAGCTCCTTTCATATTGTCTAATAAACTTATCATTGAAAGACGAAAGGAAATCACCATAGTGATACGTGTTTAAATCCAATCTAAGCTTTCGGCTTACATAAGCTATTATCAAAGATGATAATTACTTTTCAAATATCAACCAATACACGGACGAAACAATAATGATAGTCTGTTTTTGTTGCATGAAAAATTTCAAAGCAACGACTAACTCGTGTATACGTGTCGCGGAAGCGAAAATCGCGTCGCAGCTCGTGACGTTACACATGACCGAGCGAGAGTGAAAACGAGAAGTATTAAGTATGGAAAGCCGTTGGTATAAACCAATTGCTTCTGTTATCAATTATGATCAATTAAGTCTCATTTAAATACTCACGGGAGACCTACCGGACCCCATTCGTAACATACTTGTTGACAACACAAATATAATAGCGTCATTTACATGCAAAAAAGGCTAAAAATAATGGAAGCCTTATTAATAAAAACGAAATACCAACACTTAATAATATCCACTATGAACATGGACACAATATCTTGACCGTGTTTTGAAAAATGAAAACGTCATATAAATACATACATGCAACAAACTATTTCTTATTTAACAGTTAAAATATTTCATCGTTGAAAATGGCTAAATATATAGCCGAAACAGACAGTTTTTATGTAATTTATTATCCGAAAAGAAAAATATATTAGATCATATGAGAAATTGTATAAAACTAAATCAAATCACCTTGTCTGTTGCATTCAATGAAATGTGCATGAAAGAAGGATTGCTTAAATACACATATATATATATATATATATATATATATATATATATATATATATATATATATATATATATATATATATGTTGTCATTCAGATTCATCGGATGTCATTGGTGTGGCTAGACATCCGATTGCCTCACGCCGGAATCGAAACCCGACTGATTTTGTATTCGGAAAATCTACCCCTAAGCCATAGGCGCATAACAGGAATGAAGGTGAATTTAGACGCATTTATTTTTAGGTAAACACGCCAGTGACTGGAAGAACATGATTCGTCTTAACGAAGAGTCTTGCATCAGCAGCAATACTGTTTACAAATTCACTTTTCTCACCGAGAGCTCAACCGAAATAATTTTTTTCAGGTGCATGTATATATTGTCATCACAGATAAACTGTATCACTGTTTCACAGCTCACCAGTGTGGCTAGATTGCCTCAATATATATGTATATATATATGTGTGTGTGTGTGTGTGTGTGTGTGTGTGTGTGTGTGTGTGTGTGTGTGTGTGTAATAATGGCCGGCTAGTCGTTTTCTGAGCACATCAGTCTACAATGGCGGCTAGCCAATCGCAAGCCAATTTGTGTTTGTACAACACTCAGAGAGCCCACCTTTGGTTTATACTACAACTATGTTGAGCAAACTTTAGTTACCGTGTGTTATAAGTGTGATTGTATAATCTGTCATGATCAGCATTTTGTCTAAATCCAGTACCTTCATAGCCTCGGTTCATGCGTAAACAATGGCATTCATGCAAATATGAACGCTTCTTTATTCAGTGAAAATTTAAACTATACAGTGTACTATTGAAACTGAAATTCTCACTTTACATATCGTCTGATACTGGCTTATTCCTATCTTTGAATTAACCATGTATCTATTTTTTCCATAGATAAAATTCTTTTTCAACACACGCCTGTTGAAAGCCTCATAGTATTTAATATAGTTGAATTTATTTTTGGGCGAGATTTAAAAACTTTACGCATCGTTCAATTTCACAAACCAATCAATAAAATTTGAGTAAGCTGATGTGTATGTATGAGTGTGTTTGTATATATATATTTATATATATGTATATTTATTGGTTTGTTTTCTTCTCTTCTTCCTCTTCTTCTTCAAATAAAAAACACCCTGTCTTGACTGCATACAGGAAGATCACTACAACCATGCATACCTAATTTATAACTTCGAATAGCTTGAAGTCTTGACTGGATGTTGTTTACTGGGGCAACTTATATAATCAACGTCCTAAAGCTAGTGGCAAATTTTGTTCTGGGTGCGGGCCGAATACTGATCATATTCGGTCGGGTCGCCCATCAAAGAAGCCTGCTGTTTATTTAGACCCAAAACTTCTAGTGACATGGGAGCAACAACACTGACGACGCACCGAGATTCGGCACTTAAAGGTGTATTTTTAATAATTTATTTGGAGAAATACTTAGTCAAAAAAAAACTATTTTGTGGTTTAATAATTTCTTTTATTTAATTTTTTATAGGACTTAATGATAAACAATATTTTTTAAGAAAATTTATTTTTTTCCTGTTTAACCACAAAGAATAAATTCTTAGGAATTCCTATTCTTTAGCTTACAACATACAACCAGTCATGCGCAAATATTTCTTTCTGAAGCCAAATTCCAACTTTTTGAAGCTTTTGGCCTTGTGATTTGTTTATAGTTCTCGCAAACTCGGGGCGAACTGGAAATTGGATTCTTGTATATAAAAGAATATATTAAAGTAATATTAAAGAAAAGCTGTACAAAAAACAATATTGAATTTGTATTAAATAAGTATTTATTTTAATCATTAAGTTGTTTTTTAAAATAGTGAGTGTATTTTTTATGTTAAATTACAAAATCTTTAATTTTTCCAAAATAGTCAATGAAAATTTATTGTACTAAGCGAGTAAAACCAACTGTACTTTGTACCCACTTACCTATTTGCACTTCTCCCAAACATATGGATTCGATCGGTCAATGTATGGCACTTTTAGAGGATGTAACGAACGGAGTGGCAGAAGTCACAGAATTTTATATATCGATTCTTTCCATGTTTGCGCATAGCAAGATGTATTTTAGACATTACTTCTTTTACAATTTTATTCAGTATAGCCATGAGTGATCCTGCGATCAGTCATTCGATCCTTATTTTCACGAGAGCGATTTCATATTCCCCGGGCCACCGCAGGGACAGCCTAGTATTTATTTTATTTTTTATTTATTTATTAATTTTGTGTAACTAACTGCTGCATCAGCTGTTTTTTGAGCACATTCAAACACTGGGAATATATTTTTTTATTTGTCTCTTGTGCGTTTGTATTATAACCTACTAACGTTTAGTCTCAGTCATAAGTTCCTATGAATATGGGCCAAGCATCGTGCCTGCGAAAAATAAACAAAGTATCAAAATGACATTTTTTTCCATTATCACCGCTTTTATTTCAACTATCTTCACTCCTCGGCAATGTCTGTTGTTTAAAAAATCTATGATTAGAATTTTAATATAACCTAAACATATGAAAATTAATTTGTACATGTTTTTGGTTCTCGCATATTGACAACACAAATAATAAACATTATTTATTTATTATATGTTTTATTGGAATGGTTAGCAAAACGTCGGCTAATTGATTCGAATTTTATAAAATGGTAAATGATTAAGTTTTGTTTATATTTTAAAAATATGATTTCATATTTATTTGTTTACTAGCAGCATGGCCCGGCGTTGCCCGTGCTTGATTAAAAAATCGTACGACTCTTACAGCAATCGCTATCACTTGACAGAAAATATATTTGCCCTTCCTTGCCTTTAAAGGAATGCCCTTTGCCGTGCTGATGTTGCTACATGCCTTACTTCTTGCCTATCCCACACTGCGAATTTTTTCTAAGCTCTATACTAAACATTAAATCTGTTACGAAAAAAGAACTAAACAAAATGGACACAAAACGATCAGCTTTAAAAAAAAGGACTCGTAACTGGAAAAACCGAATGAAAAAAGAATGTTAACAACAAATACTTTTTCACACCCAACCCCGTTCTGTGGAATCAGAATCAACGTTGAGTTTAAGCAAGCGAATGAGCCAATTGGAGTAAAGTGCCATGCAGATTTAAATTTTTCCCACTTGTGACGAACGCAGCTATCGATTTGTTTTGCATGCTAGCATGCTAATTAACATTCGTGTCAGTCAACTGTTGGCTCTCACGTTGGCCAATAGAATCTTCCTGTCTATTCGTGGCAGCCAGCTATAGGCTCTCACTTTGGCCAGTAGAAAATGGCCGAGAATTACATGACAACTGCTGTAGAAGCATGAAATATCGATTATTTCCACTATCGATGGGAGTTGGGAAATGCAAAGTCGGTCTTGGCCTTCCCGTTAACTTGGAGCATGTGCATGTAAATTTTGGTGCAAATCCGTCGAAAATTGCAGCCGTGCATTCGTTACACACACACACACACACACACACACACACACACACACACACACACACACACACACACACACACACACATATCCTGCCTTTTATAGATTTGTTTATAAATTTGTAAATGATAAATATTACATTGCATTAGTTTTAATTGTACAGGAATCCCTCGAGTACTGTGGCTAATTTGTACATCGGTAACTATAAAAAATTCAATTGTAAATTACTATGGTTAAACTGAAGAATGCCTTAATCGAATTTTGGTATATAAAAATTTTAGCACAGTAATCAAAAACACATTAATCGAATACGCATTAATCGAGGGATGACTGTATTAGGTTTTAGAATGTTGTAAATATAAAATTATTTTTGCAATAAACAATTTAATAAATAATATTTAATATTTTTGTTGTAAATTCTCAAGAACAAAAAAAATACGTTTGAATTCACTTTCATCGCATATTTGTTTTTATTCATTACTAATCATCGCTTTTTAAAACAAATGCCGAGGAATGAAGATAGTTAAAATAATACCGCTATCTACAGGAAAACCTTTTGTCACATCGATTTTTTGCGGAAACGACCATCTAATTTTGCCGAACACAGGAAGTGCTTCTTTTGGTGTGATGCGAAAACATTTTCCAAAATAGATAAGGTAAAACTTAATTTATATGTAATTTTTTTCTTTTTCCTTTATTAACCAATATATACTAGTTTACCGGGCATTTTAAGGGAGGCTGAAGTGTTTAGCTATTCTAGCATGACCATCAATAATCCGGCAAATTTATAAATTATTCCGGATTAATGATGATCAACTTCCAGTAAATGCTAGTATGTGTTTCTTGAATCTGAGCAAAATAATTGTGTCTTTTTAATTATGTGACGTCTCTGTATATCACTGCACTTATATGTGTATGGTTTGGTTTAGTTGGTTCTGTTTAGCGGCATATCAACTACACTATGGGTTATTTAATTAAAAAATCTAAATATTTTGTACGCAATTTTATAGCTTCAAGTACACGTACTTTGTACAAAATTTAATACGTTCAGGGTAAACATGTTTTTAGGTATATAGTTTGTAGACTATAAAATGTATTGCTGGGAATGTTTTTAAAAATTGTAGTCAGGTCATTTCGCTACAAAATGTACCGGTAAGTTTTTTAATGAAAATGTATTGCTGGTAATTTCATTAAAAAATGTATTTTCAAACTTTTTGATGTTATGTTGTCATTTTATTGTAAAAATGTATTGTTAGTCATTTTGCTATAAAATGAATGGTTGGTTATTTTACTATAAAAATATGTCGTTGATGTTTTTGCTTTATAAAAAGTATTTTTAGTAATTCTACCATAAATTGTATTGTTTTATCATTTTACCATAAAATGTAATGCTAGTTATTTTGTTTTAAAAATGGATTTTTATAAAAATTTATTTTTTGTCGTTTTACCATAAAAATGCATTGTTGGTCATTTTGCTTTATAAAATGTATTGTTGGTAATTCCACTATAAATTATATTGCTGGTCATTTTGCTATAAAATGTATTGCTGGTCATTTTGTTTAAAAGTGTATTTTTGTCATTTTGTTTAAAAAATCTATTTTTGTCAAATTTGCTTAAAAAATGTATTTTTGTCACTTTACTATAAAAATGTATTGGTGTTAATATTTTTTAATATTAGAATATATTTCTGGTGTTTTTACGATAAAAATGTATTTTTATACTTTCATAGTGCATTGATTTTTATTTGGGGGAGTCACTATTTGCCCACAGCTTAGATCCTAACAAGTGCTACCACTCCAGGTCAGGGTGAACCTAGGAACAACAACAACAGTTAAAATGTGGTTCCACGCTTCTCAAAATCTCCAGTCTTCCGATCAGAGGCCTTTCTGCCGGATGTAGTTAATCGTCATGCCCAGGACTATTATGAGTGCGATGAATGTGTGATGGACGTGCGTGTGTGTATGTAGAAAGAGAGAGCAAGAAAGAGAGCGAGAGATGGGGTAGGGTAATGTGATGGGAGTTGTGGGAAATTTGAGATTGTAAGAAGGAATAAAATCAAAAAGTAAGAACAAATTAGGTTAGTTAATCCTTTTACAGTTAACCGCATTTTGCGTAAGCTAAGTTTTTTTTCCTGCGTTCGCTGACGAGCAAGGAGAAAAGAAATTCAAGTATTTAGCTAGTGTCGTACTTCATTTGATGGGAAGACTTTCTACTGACGCCCAGCACCCTGCTGCACCCTCACTGATGCCCCTCAGGTTGCATAAAGCGTCAAGTATTTTGTTTACTTTATTCTATTTCATTTTGCAATCTTTACTAATAGAATGACTGTGAGAAAACGGCGAAAAATCCTGACAAATATAGTTAACAGAAAGAGTTAAAAATAAAACATTGACATGTTCAGAAAAAAAAATAATATAGCTTTCTTTTTAAAGTTACGCTAAAATGAACAGGCTGTAATTTATTAAACGTTAATGCTTTTAAAAAATCTTCTTTTCCTAATCATTACTCCTGACAGGGAGTTCGATTCTCACAGAGTGCTTTATGTATAGCACAAATAATGGGTGTTCCAATAAGTCATATTGGTGAGATCGAAGAGCAACTATGCAGAGACGTCATCAAAAATATTGACTATCGAGTGGAGGTGTGCCATCGAAACCTTGGCGGTCATTTGGGCGATATTATTTTTCAACCATAATTGCCATGACTTAAATAATATGATCCAATAGAGAAATAAATAAATTTTCACAATAACAGATTTATTTACTGCTGACTTTGATCCGCCTTAATTAAACACCCTTATAAATAATCCGTCTTAATGAAACACCCTATAGATTGATGACTTGTCATGAAATAAACGTTAAACAACTGGTCTCCATAATCATTACACCTGATCAGTGAGTTCGGACCTCACTAGGTACCTCATCATTACGCCCTAGCGACAAACTATATTAAACATTAGAAATATCTAGAATATTCTTCATTAGATAATGGTTAACAAGCTGGTCTCCTTGATCATTACTCCTGAACAGTGTGCTCGATCCTCACTAGGTGCCTCTTGATTATGATCTTTCGCCAAACACAGATAAACATTGTTAACAACTAGATAGCTTTTTATAGAGTAATGGTTAACAAACTGGTTACCTTGATCATTACTTCTGAAGAGTTCGATCCTCACAAGGTGCCTCTTTTTGCGATTTTTCTTCAAACAAAGATAACCATTGTAAATAACTAGATTGTTTTTCATTAGGCAATGGCTAACAAACTGGTTACATTGATCATTACACCTGAACAGGGAGTTCGATGCTCACAAAGTTCCTCTTTCTTGTGAACTTTCGCCGAATAAAGCTAACATTTGTCAGTAACTAGATTGTCCTTCATTAAGTAATGGTTAACAAGCTTGATAATTTGATAATTGCGTCTGGAGAGTGAGTTTGATCCTCACACTGCAGAGTAATTTAGCCTTATTTACATTATTCGGACTATTGTCCTCATCTTTTCCGACATATCTATCACAACGTTTCGGCCGTTGTACGCTCCGGCCTTCTTCAGGTGGTTGGAATGTCGAACCGAACCCTTTATTTCGCTCACTGGGGTAGACTGTTCTAGTTCCACGTGCCATGTTCGATGGATGTCAGCTATCATTTATCTCCTGTTAATTTCCCTCTGAAAGTTCTCCACTGTCTTAACTGGTTATTGAACTCACACTCTTTGGGTCCTGTCACTGGATCTAACCATCGCCTTTATCCACTGTGCCATGTGTCCTTGAAGAAATATGGCGACAAAGATGAGGACAATAGTCCGAATAATGTAAATAATGTACATAATACCTCATCTCAGAAATATAGACAGACCGTAATTTAACAAATAACATTGACCTACTGCAGAAAATATTCCTGATACTATCTTAATATCGAGCAAGACAGTTGTTTTTTTTTTCTCGGCAGAGTCTACTTTGCACCTTACAATTCGTCTGCGCATTGAATATTGTCACATCTGGTCTTGTACTTCTGCCATGTATCTTGAGATTCTTGACAAAATCCAGAAAATAATCTAAAATGTTACCGGTCTTGATCTGGCATCTCGGCTTCAATCACATTCCCACCAATGATTTGTAGGTTCCTTGAGCATTTTCCGTAAATATTTTCATGGTGGCTGTTCTGATGCGTTTTCATCTTTGGTACTTCGACTTCATACATTTAAGCGCTGTACTAGATTGGCAGTTAGGTCTAATAATGTTAATGTTAAAATTACTATTTCTATGCCACTAGTTTCTTTACTCGCAATTATTGCCTGTAAAACTCTCTTCGGGATACTTGCTTTTCCTGTCATGTACGGTTTTTAAATTTAAATGCAACGTCAATTTTGTTCTGTTTTTTTTTTTTTTTTTTTTTTTAATAAATTTCCGTTCTTTTATTGTCCTTTCGACTCAATAGAGCTTTCTCATTCTTTCATTCCCAGTAACCCCTTGTGTCTTAATGGCTTGATCGACTTGCCTGGGATGAAATGGTTAATAAAAAGAAGAAAAAAAAAGAAATTTCAGTGATGTATGATACGAAAATCCCATTATCAAATATATGAAAAAAATCTTTCTTCCGATGTCTAAAATATTTTCGGGTTTATAATCTGCAAATGACTGGATTTTCATAATATAAAACAATGTGACTTTCTGTATTTATCGGCCATGCAGCCTGGTCTTCACTTTTTAGTAATAAGATATTCTATTACCATATTATCAGAAGTCCAGACTACTCCCATACAATCAGCCAGGCCATAAAAAACATATTTCCCCTCAAAGGTCATTACCCTCGCGCGATTGGGGGTGGGGATGAACAATCAAGAGTGTGAGACTCACCTTCCAACTAGCGTCCAGTTGGCTGACAAAAATAAACAGGGTTGTAACTCAATACATGTCCCTTTCTTGAATAGAGTCAGACTTAACTTTAATTACAGTTGAGTACTGTGTCTGTTGCTATTACCAAACTCTACATGTCTCGTATCAATATAACGACGAATTATCTTATTAATATGTTGGACAGATGAAATTTCTGATACATTGTTTTTACGCTAATTTGCACTAATTTGTTTTTATTTAAGATCACACTTTTAATAATATAAAAATCTGAATCCTTGATATGCAACTATGTTATCGATAAATATCCTAGGCAGCTCATACAGAAGATATGAATAATATATTATTTACTCTATTTAGATGCAGACTATTGTCTTCATCATGTTTTCGTCTTGTGGTTATTACAACGTTTCAGGCGTTGAGATATCCGCCTTCATCAGGTCTATGTCGAACCGGGTATGCTACAGGGAAACTGAAACCATTAATTAATTTAATGACTCGAAGTATCCAAGTATTTATGAATACGATATGGGAGCCGCTAATAAAGGAAAAAAGATAAATAACTTGTCTTTTTTTATATAATTATCCAAAATCGGTTTTAAAACGGATACTGGCAAATGACCACCGGGAACTCTGGTTATTGCGTAACAGGGATTTCGTAGATGACAAATTGATCCCGTTCCCACTACAAGAAATATCAGTTAAAAATTTATCTGATAATGATTATCGATAGTTTATTTTATTTCTCGATGATTATCGTTATTAAAAGTAACATTTCAGACCCAGCCATGGTAGAATCACTAAAAAAACAAAACAAGAATTTTAAATCGTTTTTGAATGAATGTTTGAAAAATCTATAAAAATTAGCAAAATTATTTTTACATACGAAGTCTACAATTTAAAAAATATGAATGCTTTTGCAACACGCCGACACGTCTTGTAATCCTCACGGTATTGTTGAAGTTATCACTGACATTTTTGTCAAGATTTACAAACTCTACGCTTCGTTCAATTTCGCAAAATAATAGATAAAAATTTAAATAAGCAGATATGTTTGGAAAAATGCTCTGACAGAACCCCATACTTCGAAGTTTAATAGCTTCTTTAGTTTAATTTAATTTTATAGGACTTCATGATAAACAATATTTTTTCGGAAAATTTCTTTTTTTAATTTTAACAGTGAAGAATAAATTCTTAGAATTTCTTACTCTTGAGCAAGTAACAGGCAATTGGCCATACGTAAATATTTATTTCTAAAGACAAATTAAAACTTTTTGAAGCGTTTAACCTTGTGGTTTGTTTATAGTTCTCGCAAACGCAGGGTGAAACAGAAAATGGATTTTTGTATATATAAAAACTTAAAGAAAAAAGATAGGCAAAAAACAATATTGTATTTTTATTAAATAAGTATTTGTTATATTAATCAGTAAATTGTTTTTAAAACGGTGAGAGTATTTTGTATGTTAAATAAAACTTTTAATTTTTCCAAAAAAGTTAAGAAAAATTTATTGTACAAAGCTACGCAGCCTAGTAAAACTTTGTATCCAGTTACCTGTTTGCATTTCTCTCTGAAATTTGGTTTCGGTCAGTCAATGAATGGTTATTTTAAAGAGTGTGACGGAACGATGAACGGACGCGCTAAAGTCTTAGAATTTTATATATAGATAAAACTAAGAAATTGTCAGTCAAATTAAGATTTTGCTTTTTTTTGCCATATTATATTGAAAAATTGTTTCCCGTACGATCACTGAAGTTAAGCAAGTTTGAATCTGGTAAGTATCTAGATGGGTAACCGCTTGGGAATATCAAGTTCTGTAAGCTTGGATGTGCGAGTCGTGTAATGTATAATGGCTCGGAAGTGTGAATCGGAGAGCTGAGTTCCAATTTCCTTTGATCTCGTTATATTTTACTTATGCGCAAATGACCTTGGGAAAGGTAGGAATCCACCTCTTCTCCCGCCCAGCTGTGTTCGTATAAGTATTTTCTTTTCTGAACATAGTGTGTGTAAAAACTATTCAAATGTTCTATATATCTAAACACTTTCAGCTAATCTATTATCCATTATCAATATGGTTTTATTTTTTTTAACTAAATGTGTAGATCGTTATATTTGTCTGTAGGGTGATGCGACATGGCTGTCAGACAATTTCTGCGACCATATCATCCTTCATATCTGGCCACCTAAACTCCCAGACTGCAACCCCCTTGATTATTATGTGTGGGGTGCAGTTGAGCGAGGGACCAACCAAACTCCTTGTAACACCAAAGATGAACTTAAGACAAAGATTATGGCGGCATTTAAACAACTTAAACAAGGAGATTTTCCAGAAGAATTGGAGGAGATTCCGAAGTCGTCTGGAGGCCGTGGTGGAAGCCAATGTCGAATATATTCAATAAATTTACTATTTACTATTTTAAAATATTTCTGTGTAATTTTGGTAAATATATCTGTTTAATTTTTTTTTTTTTTGCATAATTTAGACGACAATTTATCCATCGCACCCTAGATGAGAACAATAATTCAAAATAAGAAATATAGATGTAAAATTTCTCATCTCAGAAATGAAATACTAAAAGTTCTTTTTTTTTTTCACTGCTATCTTACTTTTAGAATGCTGAAGTTAAGCAACGTCAAGCTTGAGCAGTACCAAGATGGGTGACTGCTTGGAAATACCAGGTGCTGTACGCTTGGATGTGTGGGTGGTATAATGGATAATGGCTCGGAATTGTTAATCTGAGATCCGAGTTCTAGTTTCAGTTGGGTTCGCTATATTCCCTTATGCACAAATGCCCTTGGGAAAAGTATGAATCCACCTCTTCTCCCCTAGCTATAGATTAATTAGTAAGACATGTGTCACTAAAACCATTATTATCTCAAAAAACAAAATAAAGTTATTTAGACTTCTATATTAAATAATATATAGATGTTAATATGCCGCTAAGTTAAAAACAATCAACAATTGTTTTTTTGTTTTTTAATCATTTCACCCCAAGCAAGGCAATAAAACCACTAGTACGCAAGGGATTATTGAGTTTTAAAGAATATGAGAAAAAAATCACTATTAATGGGAGAGGACACTAAGAGAACAAGAATTAAAAATACAAAAGATAACGATTGGCATTGCATTTAAATTATTGAAGATCAAACTTGACCGGGAAGCAAGAAGCCGGAAGATAGTTCCACGAACGAGAAGTGCGATATAAAAAACTGCTACCATAGAACGTATGGTTACATCCAGCTATTTCAACTGTAAAAAGATGAGACCTTGCTGCCAATTTAGTACTGAGCTTAAATTCATTAAGTCTGGGTACCATAGCGGAGAGTTCGTCAGAAAAAAATTAGGATGAAAGTATTTGAGGAAAAGGTAAAAGGAAGCTAGGTTATGACGGTGGGAAAGGGACTGAAGCTGAGATGCCAAGTAAGGACCAATAGCATTGGTTCTTTGGAGTTTATTAAGAATCTCTAAATATATAGTAGGATCATCAGACTAGATGTGGTAGCAATGTTCAAAGTAAGGGTTAGCGAGAGGGGTTTACTTACATTAAAGAAAATATATTTCCATCTAAAAAAGGAAAGAAAAACTATCTAAAAATAAATTGGCACCATATGTATCGAGTGTTTTAATGAATTCCAGGAATTAATTGAATTTTCGTAGGTGTTTTAAAAATGCGGTTAAATCAGTTCATCATCTGTTATTTCTGATTCGTTTTATTGTTTGATTATTTTTCTTCTAAATTTGTTTTTGCTTTTCAGTTTTCATGTTTTACTTTTTGATTATTGTATATTTTGGTTACGTTTTTACATTTCTGTGCATTTTGTAATGTTCTTTTCGTAAATTTTTGTCATGTTTTTTAGTTTTGTCAATAAGTTTGTTTTTTCATTATTTTTTGTATATTTTTTATGCTTCTTTGTTTTGAAATATTTTTCTTTTTTTTTTTTTTGGTATATTTTGTAATGTTTTTTGTTTTTCTATACTCAAATATTTTTGCAAAACTCTGACACGTTGAAATCCTCACAGTATTTTGTATTGTTAAATTTATCGCTAACATTTTTTGTCGAGACATACAAACTCTACGTTTCGTTCAAATTCGCAAAGCAATCGATGAAATCTGAATAAGCCGATTTATTTGGGAAAATACTATGGCAAAAAAAAAAAACAACTTTATGGTTTAATAATTTCTTTAATTAAATCTAATTTTATAGGAATTCATGATAAACAATATTTTTTAAGAAATTTCTTTTTTTAAGTTTAACATCGAAGAATAAATTAATAGGATTTCTTACTCTTGAGCATACAACAAACAACTGGCTATCTGTAAATATTTCTTTCTGGGGCCATATTCCAACTTTTTGAAGCTTTTGGCCTTGTAATTTGCTTATGCTTCTCGCAAACGCGAACTGGAAACTGGATTCTTTGAAAGTAAAGATATGCACAAAAACTATATTGCATTTTTATTAAATAAGTATTTGTTATTTTAATCATTAAATTGTTTTTAAAATAGTGGGAGTATTTTTATAGTAAATAATAAAACCTTTAATTTTTACAAAAAATTTAATGAAAATTTATTGTACTAAGCTACGCAGCCTAGTAAAACCAACTGTACTTTGTACTCTCTTATCTGTTTCCTCTTCTATCCAAAATGTAGTTTCGATCGGTCAATGTATGGCTGTTTTAGAGAGGGTAATGTACAGACAGACTAACAGAAGTAACAGAATTTTATATATAGACTAGCAGCATGGCCCGGCGTTGCCCGTGCTTGATTCAAAAATCGTACGACTCATACAGCAATCGTTATCACTTGACTTAAAATATTTTTGCCCTTCCTTGCCTTTAAAAGGAGTGCCATTTGGCGTGCTGATGTTGCTTACTTGCCTATCCCACACTGCGAATTTTTTCTAAGCTCTATACTAAACATTAAATCTGTTACGAAAAAAAGAACTAAACAAAATGAACACAAAACGATCAGCTTTAAAAAATGACTCGTAACTGGAAAAACCGAATGAAAAAAGAATGTTAACAACAAATACTTTTTCACAGCCAACCCAGTTCTGCGGAATCAGAATCAACGTTGAGTTTAAGCAAGCGAATGGGACAATTAGAGTAAAGTGTCATGCAGATTTAAATTTTTCCCACTTGTGACGAATGCAGCTATCGATTTTTTTTTTGCATGCTAGTTAACATTCGTGTCAGTCAACTGTTGGCTCTCATGCAGGCCAATAGAATCTTCCTGCGTATTCGTGGCAGCCAACTATTGGCTCTCACTCTGGCCAGTAGGAAATGACCGCAAACTGCATAAAAACTACCGTAGAAGCATGAAAAAATCGATTATTTCCACTATCGATGGGAGTTGGGAAATGCAAAGTCGGCCTTCGCCTTTCCACTAACTTGGAGCATGTGCATGTAAATTTTGGTGCAAATCCGTCGAAAATTGCGGCCGTACACACACACACACACACACACACACACACACACACACACACACACACACACACACATCCTGTTTTTATACATAGAGATTTTGCACATTGTTTTATGTTACTATTTTTGTAAAAAAAAAAAAATAATAATGATAATTTCTATCACCCCTAGCAAGGCAGTGCTGTCACTAACAAGCATAATGTGGAAGAATTAGCTACAGAAACATTAGTAATGAGTAGAAATAGAAAAAGAGTAATCAAGAGGACAGTAAATAGCGATTGACATTGCATTTAATTTTTTGCAGATTAAAGTTGGCTTGAAAGCATGGAACCGGAAGTGAGTTCCACAAGCGAGAAGCGAAAGATAAGAAATTGTTAGCATAGAAATTACGGCTACATCTAGTTAGCTCAATTGTAAATTGATGAGATCTCGCCAGCAGTCTGGTATAGCTCTTAAATTTATACAGTCTATGTATCATCCGAACAATTACCATGAAAGTATTTATAAAAAAAAAAAGGTACAGAGAGGCAATCTTAGGGCGGTGATCAAGTGACAGAAGCCGAACCGCCAGATCATCACCAGTAACATTATTGATTATTCTTTGGATCTTATTAAGGAGGTCCAGGTAAATATCAGGGTCACAGGACCATATATGCCAGCAATATTCTAAGCATGGACGAATGGTAGACTTATAGATATGAAAGATTCCGGTGAGAAAAATTGTCTCGCCCGGCACAGTGAACCGATTTTCTTACCAGCTGACTTAGCAATGGATTCAATATAGTCTTTGCACTTCATGTCAGCTGAGAAACTTAGCCCGAGCAGGCGTAAGCAGTCACTTTCCTGGAGGATAGCATCAGCCATGCTGACAGAAGACAGAGAGGGATGTCTCAGATGATTAATGGAGAGCAGTCTAGTTTTAGAGGCGTTACTTTTTTACACGTTTTGTTGATTCTTTTTTTTTTTTTTTTTTTGTATATTTTCCACATTTTCTGTACTCAGTTAAAATATTTCCGACATATTTAAATTTTTTTATTTGCTCGATTCTGGTTTCTTCAATTCGTCGTTCGTATCTTGGGTTGATTCTTTTATTAACAATTATATACTCTGTCTTTTTATAATTAATGGTTAGTCCTTTCTTCTCGCTTTCCTTTACTACCTTCTGTTAGATTGCCTCTAGTTTACTTTCCGTGTTTGCTATCATCACTGCGTCATCTGCATATCTTGTATGTTTTATCTTATGTTGTTAAGATTGTGACCACCAGTAATGAATCCTGGTAGGACTTATAATTCTCTCAGAATCGCTTAACTATATACGTTGAATAAGTCTGGAGAGAAGACACATCCTTGTCTTAGTCTCTTTTATATTATTGTATATTTACTGATTTAATATTTTATCCGTATTCAGGTGGTATTCTAATATCCTTCCCAAATAAATCAAACCTACCTCCATGTTTTGTATAATCTATAAATCATTGGTATACATCCATTTGCATTTGTATTGCTTTTTCAAATATAATTCTAAGAAGCTCTAATATTTTTAATGACTTCACTCCATGCAAGGCAATGAATCCACAAAGACGCAAGGGGGTAACTGAATGTTAGAGAATATGAGAAAAAAGAAAAATACTATTAAGAAGGGAGTGTCGGAGTTAGCTCCTCCTTAATTCCCTAATTGTCACTAGGGGTCACTCTCCCTATACTATAAATACTGGGCGACTTCTCGCCTCGTTCTCTTTTTCATTTCTTCATTTCAGCGACTACAATGTAAGTTCTCTTAGAAGATCCGCGTCTTCCCATTTGTGGGAGACGCCGTGAACATTATACACACATACACGTACGTATGAACATTCACACAAATGTTCACACTCTCACAAATGTTATTGTCTATGTCCATTGTAAAATTGTGTTGTTTAATACATATATATGTTTACATATATATATATCGGTCTTGTTTGTTTTCCTTTCATCTTCGGTTGGACATAACTTGAGTCCGGCATTGTTCGTGTAGTTGGACCTCCTTCTAGCAGGAAATCAAACGCACGTGTTTCCAATTCAACAACACGCAAAGCAACACGGTCCTCTACACGAGAATAATAAAAGAAGAAGAATTAAGAAGACAGAATATAACGATTTTTTAA
Organism: Acanthosepion pharaonis; assembly: GCA_903632075.3. NCBI lineage: Eukaryota > Metazoa > Mollusca > Cephalopoda > Sepiida > Sepiidae > Acanthosepion > Acanthosepion pharaonis. Next base: position 1,313,883 of record CAHIKZ030004289.1, read on the forward strand.
AGCATTACACCCATGGCGTTCTATATTAACAGGCCTGTGCGTAGCGCTGCTACCTCGATAGACTGGAGGCCGACTGACAATTAGATCGTTTTAGTTTCAGTTTGAGCGAACTGCTGCGTACTGTGTACTCTTATGTTGTTGACTCGAGAAATTCAAAGGAATCTTTTAATTTTACCTTTGGTTGGAATATTTAACTTATTTATTTGAAGTAAGTATATTTGATTATTTTAGTTTGAGTCCATACATTATTTATATTTAAATTGTAAAAAGTAAGCTTTGGTGCTTAAATTTACTCGCACAAAAAGAGTTACTTAAGTTTAAAAAGCCTTAACATTTTTAAATTAAAGTTTAATTCATTTTTGGCATTTTCCTTCTTAAAGTTTGTTCAACATTTTTTTATTAAAGTTTAAAGAATTATTTATTGATAAAATGCAATTCTTTTTTAGTAATTTGTGTTATTTTAAGAAGCAAAACAAAACAACGTTTAACAAATTTGAATAGAATTTAATTTAGTTTCTTCAAAGACGTAAAGAAAACTATTTTTATTATAAAATGAATTAAAAATGTTTGTTTTTTTCATAAATTCAATGTCATTATTTAATTTAATATTTATTTTTGATATCACTAAAAAAACATTGTTAATGTTATGAGTGAAAACATAACGTCAACGAAATTAAAGTTTAATTTTCTCAAGTTTTTAACCATGATAAAAAATTAGCATAAGTCAACATTTTTCTATTAAAAGTTTAAGTTTGAATAATAAATTTGAATAAAATTTTAATAGAGAAAGGTTCATTAACATTTCTTTATTAAAACTTTATCCAACATTTCCATTAAAAGTAAAAAAAAAACAAACAAAAAAAACGAATTTCTTCGCGCTTTTGTTTCCGAAGTTAAAGAATAAATGATTATTTTTACTACATCAGTTACCAATTGGTGAACTGTAAGTATTTTTTTACTTATTAGAATTAAAGAAAAAAAATAACAATAATAAATTTATTACATGCAGTTAATGTCAATATTTTAATTATTTTTTTTTTTAGAAAGGTCTCCTTTTTTACGCCTTTTGACTACAAAATTTATTTTACAAGACAAGTAATAATACCATTTTATTTATCATATTTATTTTAATATTTTTTTGATATTGTTGTTAAAGGACAAAATGCATTATTTTTACTTTACTTTTAATTGTTTTGCTTTAAGGTAAAAAAAAAGTTATATAGTTTAAACTTTAAAGCGTATTAAAATAACGAAACTAAAGGAAAGGCTACTTATGAATGTTTTTAAATTTAATATAAAGTTTTAAAGTAAACAACATTGGCCTTCAAATTTTGATACCATAAAAGTTAATGGAAAAATACGTCCAAAAAATCCACCATCTGTATGGCCAGGTGTGCCAAGTAGTCAAATACCAACACCCTCAGCTGTTCAAAGGAATATAAAAAAAAACCTCCAGTACTGTTAGAAATCAAATTGCTGATGAACTTAATACTTTTTTAGAATTAGATAAAATTATACAAATTTGAAAGAAAGTCTGCTTAACAACAAAAAAGATTTTATATGTCCAGTTGTAGCATTTTTGGATGAAAATATTTTAACTGTTCAATAATCAAAATCTATTGATGGTATTCCTCTCTTTATGTTGAAAATTTATAACAAATTGCGCTTTGAAACATTTCATTATGAAGTTAAGTGTTATATTAGCAGCCTGTCCAAAAATCATATAAATACAGTTGATACTTGGTCAAAACTGGAAGAAATCATCCGATATTTAAATTCTATGGCTTTTGATCACAAGAAAAATATCCTGAGTCAACAATTTTTTAGCAATGGCTCCCAAAATGGTTGGAATAAAATACAGCTCAGATATAGTTGTGCATGCTTTTGGGTACTATGCAAGATCACGGACATTGTATAATGAATTAAGATATGATTTTCAATTACCCTCATTAGCAACATTATGAGGGATGACGTCAAAAGTTTCAAAACTTAATGAAAAATCTTTTTTGTTATCTATATTTAATACTCTTAATACCAGTCAAAAAGGGTGCATAATTCTCCATGATGAAGTATATATCAAAAAGATGTTGCTATATCATGGCAAACAACTATTTGGTAAATCAGTTGACAATCCATCTGTACTTTCTCAAACAGTACTTGGTATAATGTTCAATGTTCATATGTCTCAATGGGGGTCCAGATTTTCTTACAAAATTGATTCCAATTTTAAAATTAACATCCGCCTTTTTATTTGAACAAATTGAGTTAACAGTCCAAGCCATCACATGTGTACCAGCTGATGTAAAGGCTATTATATGTGATGGTAACCGCGTAAATCAAGCTTTTTTTTAATTATATCCTACACTTCCTGAAAAACCTTGGTTAACTGAAGATAATAAACATTTGCTTTTTGATTATGTTCATCTGTTGAAAAATATTCGCAATTTGTGGCTGACAGAAAAAACAGGAGAACTAATCTTTGATGATGATGGAGTAAGTTGAGTTGCAAAATGGACACATCTTAAACAGTTATATCGTTTTGAATCTGAAAGACTAGTCAAACTTTCAGATTTAAATGAAATTTCCATTGCTCCAAAGCCAATAGAAAGACAATGGGTTTCTACTTGCCTCAGAGTGTTTTCTGAAAAAACATATAATGCACTTCTCACTCAGTCTGAAATAAGTGTAGGTAAGAATGATACTGCCCTCTTTATAAACAAGGTTTTGACATGGTGGAAAATTTTAAATGTTAAATGCCTTCAAATTGATAAATTACATAATGATCCTCTACAAGCTGAAATCAAATCTCCAAATGACACACGACTTGATTTTATCATTGAATTTGGTAAAATGGCTCTTAATATGGCTGGCAGTTAAGGTAATCATAAAAAACAATTATCCCAAAAAACTGCTACTGCCATACATCATATTTGCAATGGAATTGTTAGTCTATGTCGACACCTTTTAGATACAAGTCATAAATATGTACTACTTGAGCAATTTTCAACTGATCCATTAGAAAAAGAATTTGGTAAACTTCGCCAAGGATCAGGTGGCACCTATTTTATAAATGTTCAACAATGTATTGAAAAGCTGCATATTAAGCAGACATCTTTACTTTTAAATCAAAATGTAAATATTGATGAATTTGATGTTAATCCAGGTCACCAATTTACATCTTGTGATTATAAACTTTGTGAGGAAGGTTCAGAAATATTTGACAATCTGGAAAATTTAGAACCATCTCTTTCCAATGAAATAAAAATGGCTCTTGTGTACATAGCTGGATATATTACAAGAAATGATAATCAACCCAGTGAATGTGAAACCCATTTTTATTATGAAAAGTATGGAAAATATACCAATTTAGTTGACAGTGGAAAACTAAAAGTTCCTTCTGACCACACTTGTCAATGGTTATTTTTTTGTTTCATCCTTTTCCATACAATAAAGGAAAAGGTTTGCTATAAATCATTAAGTAACATTTTTATGCTTATTTCTGAGTTGCATTTTTTCAACATGCAGAAAAGGCATGCTTCTATTTTTGCAAATATAGTTTTGAAAAATTTTTGCAAACATGGCACACCTAGATCAGAAAAAGAACCAGCTCTAAAAGTTTTGAAACTTTCATAGAATGATTTTGTTTTATTTGTCTATATTTCTGTGATGATTGATTGTTATATACACTCTTCGGCTGATACCTTCCAGCCTTCTTGGGTTCTGTTTGTCAAACCCAGTGACTGTAATGTAAATTTAAACCAAAGTCTTTATTCACTCACAGGGAATAGATTGAATAAAGGATTCAGTGACACCTGTAAATAATATAAATTTCTGATTCAATATATATTTTACCAGAAATCATAATTACCCCTTTGTGTTGTTTAATAATTATCAGTGTTCATAGCAAAAATACATATTTTCATTTATTTATCTTTCATCACATCCTATTATCCTCAGTTGTGAATAAAGATGTTATTCTAAGTATTTCATAAAGTGGTTGACTTCATTTTCTTCTAAAATTTCTGAAAATCCTACATTTTTCAATAGGCCTCCAGTTCTGGCTCTCAGTTGCGCCATGACTTGGCCTGGAGTATAGAACGCCATGATTACACCCCAAGTCCGGAGTGCTATTGGCATGCAAGGGTACTTCGTAATTTTGCATTCTAAGAAGAGACCCACTTTGATTTTTAGCAATCTACAACTATGACTAATTAATTATCGTCGAATAAGGGTTCTTTTTTTATTTTTATGAGGGAAAGATAAGGGATGGAGCTATCATTGAGGAAACTGTAAGTCCGGAATTCAACTGTCAACGCTACTTGCCAAGTTTTAGAAAGAGAACTAAAAATCTTTTGAGCGGAGGTTGTTAATTGTTTGTTAACTTGCAATCATGTATCTTTCGTAAAACAAGCTATAAAATGATAAAAAACATAAGTGAATGAATATTTTCTCCATACATTAGACTGTAGTTAAATCATGTAACTCTTGTAAAAGAACCTTTCTCCCAAATTAAGTCATTAGATGATACTGATAGACTTTATTTTTCATTCTATTACTAATGCTTACGGTTCTATGAATGACAAAACGCACAATAAAAAAACTGCGAAAAAGCAATTTTTCCCCAATTTTTAGCAGCCTGTAACTATAACCCTAGCAAACTTCGGCGTGGTATAATGGTCAACAAACTTGTTAATGAGTTCAATCTGTGTGCTCCATACTTTCGGCATTGTGCCACATCTAAGAACCTGCATATTACATTGCAGTAAGAATAAATATACAAATAATTACGAACATTTCACAATATATTTTATTGCCTTAGCAAACCAAATAAAGGGTGTTCCAATAGCTTGGACCGATTTTAAATGTGAATTAAATTTCAGCGTCTAATGATTCTTTTCTTTTTCTTTTAGATTTAACAACTAAAGTCTTTGGCAATTTCAACCATCGTGTTAAAGTGTCGAGAGTGCAAATTAAAAAATTGTTCGTAAATTCAAACAAACTGGGTCGGTGGCAGATGTGAAAACACCATTGCTTGCTCGTTTACACCGTTCAGCTGAAAACATTGCTGCAATGTACGAGAATGTGGCCGAAAATCCAGACACCTTTATTCGTCATTGCGCGCAGGAATTGAACCTCTCCACAACAACGTTACATCGTTTCCAACTGCACTCTCGGTTGGTCGATTATGTTGACCAAATAATCGCGAAGCGCGCGAAATGCATTTCTGTTTGAACGTCCATTTTCGTAATAGGCTTCAATAATTTATATTTTCTAAAACATATTGAACTCGAGTTAAATGTATAAATGTGGATTTAGTCTTTGGTTCGAATCTGAGCTAACAGTATTCATTTATTAAACACTGTATCATGGCTGGCATTGGAAAGAAAACTATGGGATCCTTTAGAAAGAGTAGTAAAAGAAAGCTAACCATCATCTTGTAAGAAGACAGAAAATTTGACCATGTGCAAGAGAAAAATCCCAAGATGCGAATTGTAAAGTGGAGATATCAGCATCAACAAAATAGAAAAGTTTATTGTATCTGGGAAGCTTTTTAGCAGGGGTCGGGAAATACGGTACCGAAATCCGAAGACACGTTGGACTAGCGAAATTTTCATTCCAGATGCTAATCAAAGTGTTGAGAAACAAAAATTTGGTTAGAAACAAAGGCAAGAATGCTAGATTGCTTTATGATAATGTTATGGGACCTTACCCATAATAACATAATGGACTATTCCATACGTAATAAATACTGCGCTTCAAAAGGAAGCAGGGAGTTCAGTCCGAAGTCGGGCGACCGGCTGATCGGCTGATCGGTTGAACTCTCTGCTTTCTGGCGGGGAGGAACCCGAAGGAGGCTACGCTGAAGGGCGGATTCTTTTTCGGGGAGGTAAACCGACCCTGAACCCGTTTATACGGGTTCAATGGGCATATTTTTGGCCGAGCTCACGGGCTCGGAGATCCCACGTTAAAAAGGCCTTGTGCCACATGACGCCCTCGTGGGAGGGTGACTGAATATCGTTCAGTCCGAAGTCGGGCGACCGGCTGACCGGCTGATCGGTTGAACTCTCGGCCTTTGGGCGGGGAGGAACCTGAACGAGGCTACGCCGAAGGTCGGACTCTCTTTCGAGGAGGTAAACCGACCCTGAACCCGTTTATACGGGTTCAAAGGGCATATTTTTGGCCGAGCCCACGGGCTCGGAGATCCCACGTTAAACCGGCCTTCTGCCACATGATGTCCTGGTGGAGGAGGGTGACTAAATACTGTTCAGTCTGAAGTCTGGAGTGAAGTCCCCCAGGAATCTGCCAGTCAGTCAGAGCGAGTCAGTCAGTCGAGTCAGAGGCACTCTGAAAAATCATTGTTAATCTCAAAAAATTGCTAATGCAATATTCACTCCCAAAAATATTCTTACAATTCAAAATATGTTTCGATTTTAATATCCCATAAAGGGTTGATGAACCGTAAAAATCAGATCAACCAACAAAAGATTGCACAAACTTTGCTTGCGCTAAACGAGCTAAGATGCCAAGATGTTGTCAGCCGATCATCCGGCATCTTTAATTTCGTCTCATCCTTCTGTGAATCGAGTTGTGTATTTTGTAAATATATGCTGTGTGGGTTAAATATTCCGCACACTCTTTCCTCGTTTTGAGTTTAAGAAATTCCAAATACTTTTTTTCTTATTTTATGTATAAGTGTCCTTTCAGCCCCCGTTTTTTAAAAGCTTTATGCTGGTCAAATGTTCAGTCCTTGGCAGTCACAACATCCTCCTGTAGAAGCACATCTCCGTCATTTGAAATTTCTTTTTCATCTGTGATGAAATTGTTCAGCATTCGCTGTTATACATGAGGGGGAGATTTGACTTAGCTGTTTAGTACGCTTTTCTTTGTTTTTAACAAATTTTTCCTGTCTCTTCCTATACGATTGTATAGATTCAAGCCAATCTCAAGATGGTTGTTCTTAGAACATGTCTTTCCCACGAAGTTTATAAATATTCTTCGTATAACATTGTTATTCGCAAAAAAAAAAGTGTTTATTTGGTTGCTAACGACTGTTCTCAGGGCCGGCTCAACGTACTAGTAACTCCGGCAGTTGCCCTCGGCGCCATCAAGGCCGAGGGTGTCATAATGCCGCCATGTTACGTGTTTGGAATCTTCCAAACAAAAAGAAAAAAAAATGAGAAAATAATACATGAAATGAAATTAAAAAAATATTAAATTTTTTAAATGAAGTAAAATTTTTGAGAATTTAATTAAATCAAACACCGTGAAGGGAAAATGAATGAGCGGTCGACGCTGGCATAATGATCGTTTTCGTCTCTAAGTCTATGCATAAGTTTATTTGTCACGTTTAATGATGTTTTAGTTACCACGAATTATATAAAATATTTACTAATGCAATCTAAGTGTATTAATTTTCATTTTGAATATTAGCCCGTGTTTATGTAGTATGCCTGAGCGAACAGCTTGGCCCCTTTATATAACCTAAATAAACTAACAGATCTGTAAGATAAAATAAATTAGTGGTTTGGAGGATAAGTTAAATTACCAAGAAAACACTGATATTAATAGATGTGATCTCTTGACTGAACTGAATATTGCAAAAGAATTATTTCCTTAACATGTAAAGCTTCCAATAGAAGTCGTTAGGTACATAAACACTAATAAGTTATAGGATGTCATGGCAAACCTGTGGGTTGCATTGAGAATAATGCTTACTATACCCATTACTGTGGCCACCGGAGATAGAAGCTTTAGTAAACTAAAACTTATAAAAACATACTTGCAGTCGTCCATGACTCAAGACAGATTGCATTCTTTGGTTATTTTGTCAGTAGAAAATGATCTTGTAAAGAAGATAGATGAAGAAAGTGCCATGAAAATATTTGCAGATCTAATGGCTAGAAAAAATGTTTTAGGTAGGATAATGAATGTTTTTTTTAGCTCTTATTAAGTTGTATATTCTAATAAACTCGTTATTCTACATTTTCAGTTTTTCTCCTTTTGAAAATTTAAATATATATATATATATATATATATATATATATATATATATATATATATATATATACGTAAAAGAGTTTTCCACCCGACCGTGAAGCATCGTCACTGAGAAATCTCCAGTATCAGATTCAACAAAAGCACTTTTGATACTTTCTATGAACTGCGAATGTGGTATTACGGATAGCGGCTCGGAATAAGAAATAGCAGAGCCGAGTTCGAATTCCAATCAGGTTCGTTACATTCAAATACGCGCAAATACCCAGCTATGGATTAAATAGTAAAACTTGCATTTGGAAAAATCATTGTGATTCTCAAAATAATTGTTAACGAAATATTCATTCCGGAAAAATTATAACAATCCAAAATGTTTCGACATTAAATAACCCACTAAGGGTTGGTAAACCGTAAAAAAAAAAATCAAATCAATCAACGAAATATTGCACTAACCTTGTCTGCGCTAAACCAGCTAAGATTCCTGGAGTGTTAGCTATTATATCTGTTTTTAATCATCTGTAGCCTTTAATTAAATTTCGTACTGAATTGATTTTTTTTTCTCACAAACTCAGTCTGATTGTCTATCCGTCGTTTCGTTTAAATCCAAAAACCTCCAAAATCTGAAATTTTTCAGGTGCTAACATAACTTGCCACAAATGGAAAATTTCAAAAAACACTGGGAAGAGTAGCCTACGTTGGCGCCAGCTTTTTGATTCTCACAGCAACAACTTCGTTCGTGGATTAGTTACCAGATGTTTCGTGCTCAGTAAAGATATTATTCAAAATATCAGAAAGTCCTGCTTTTATATATATATTTTTTGTAAGTAGTGATCATGTTTTCTTTGTACACGTACAGAAAGTAAAAAAAAAACATTATTTTTACGTAAAATCTTAATTTCACCACTTAAAAACTCGTGAAAACATTACATGACTAGCGTCTTTACCTGTGTCTGAATGTACACAAAACTTTTATATAAAACTACTTTCAGGATATATTTATTTATATAAAACTAGTTCACGGTATATGTATAAGCTGTGTTATGGAATGTATAGGGATATCGTGTTTATGTTTGGGTTCCATTCCCAGCGTGCACCATTTTATAGATGTTATATACAAATTAAATAGCCTGTAAAAAAAATCAGAAAACCGAAGCACTTCCGGTCCAAAAATGTTCGAATAAAGGATTCTCAGTCTGTTTATAACCTTAAAATACTTACAACTTATACAAGTTATGTCAAATAAATCTAAGTTTACTTTTCTGCAAATAAATATCAACATATTTACTTCTTTCCATTAAACGTTTGAATATTCCTCGTAAGGGGATTAATTCGAAAGAAACAGTTGTAAATTTTATTTTAATTTATAAATGCTTGTTTTAGTGTTCAAAATGCTCGGAAATTTTCATATAAAGTTGCACTATCCTATTTACAAGTCTCTGCATTAAAAGTTTTTGTTACGTACTGTTGTGGATTCCGAGATGAAATCTGGTACCAATAAATAACAAACGCCAGGAATGAATATAAGAAAATATTGTATTAATGTATCAATACAAACTGGTAATGCAGGTTAGTAGTTCCAGGAATACGGGTTAGTAGCAAAATATATGTACACTCTTTTTTATTGAAGTATCACTGTATGACTTCTTACTGAGTCTACGTGCTCGCTCACTGTGACTCCTACAACGCTGTTATCCTCACCCCTCACTCTTCCGGTTACCTACAACCTTTTACTATGTCACTCTGGACTCGACTCGATTCATTTCGTCTGTCTTGCTCTCTCTCTTACTCTCGCCTCGCTCTTGCAGTAGTATATGTAACTACTGGGTGAGTTCATTTATATAAAAAGGGGTGGACCCCCTCAACACGTACACAAATAATCAACCAGGATTTCAGCCCTATCCCGTTCGAAAGATATTTGCCCGTAATCTTGCGTTCCGGTCTGGTCTTGTGTTTACTTTTACATTAATGTCCTTGAGAAATGTGAAAATCCATCGGCTCCCACAACTATGGGTTAAAAATCCAGATAGACTGATTTCCCTAACCTCGAGGGACAGAGAGTTTAGGAAAAGAACTACTCTGAACTCAAAACCGTGGTCGACATGCTTGCTTTGCAAGAGACGGATCAAACCAAAAATGGAGTATTGCTTCAGCATCTGATTTGAAGTTGTCCATATCTTCGCTTTCCAGGCTTCGACAAAAATTAAAAGAATCTGTGGTCTATGAATTGTTTTCCACCCTACAACTTATTTCTCACATGAGAAACGTTGCTTGCTTCTCGCTAATCTATTAAAATCAAGCCGAGCTTCTCGTCTTGACGGTCGGACTTTCTGTCTCTGAGCAGAAAGGAACCCGGACGAGGTTCCGCCGAAGGGCAGAATCTCGTTCGGGGAAAATGACCAACCCGATCTCGTTTATACGGGTTATACGGGCATTTCTGGCCGAGACTACGGGCTCGGGAAACCCACGATAAACTCGGCCTTGTGCCACATGCAACTCTCGTGGGGGTGGCTAGATACCTAATCTATTAAAATTTTCATGGCAGATGTTCGGGTGAACTACCTTCCTTGGTTCCACCAATTCAGACCTTCACATTTAGGACTCGCCTGATCATGTACCCTGAGTCAACTCATTCTCATTCACTTTATATTCCATTGGTAAGGAGGAAGTTTCAATCAGGCAGCTTCTTCCGTAGAACTGTTGCATTGGGGAACAGACTCCCAGGAGAATGCTTCCTTGATCACTACAATCTTAACCACTTCATGTCTAGGGTCAGCCATTATATATCCTACATACCGTCATAATATAAATCTCTTGCACCTTCTCTGTACACCTTTACAACATCCATCAATAACCCTCTAATTTGAGTGGCTCATGCGCTTTGTCAATATTTTAAAAAAAAACACTATTTACATTATTCGGACTATTGTCCTCATCTTTGCTGCCATAATTATCACAACGTTTCAGCCGTTGTACACTCCGACCTTCTTCAGGTGGTTGGAATGTCGAACCACCTTTATTTCGCTCGTTGTTCCAATTCCACCTGACATGTCTAATGGATGTCCGTTATCAGTTATCTCCTGTTAATTCACCTCTCCAAGTTCTCCACTGCCTTAACCAGGTATTGAACTCACAACTCTTTGGGTCCTGTCACTGGATCTAACCAACGCCTTTATGCACTGTACCATGTGTCCTGAAGAATGCCGGAGCGTACAACGGTCGAAAGGTTGTGATAAATATGGCGACAAAGATGAGGACAATAGTCCGAATAATGTAAATAGTGTACATAAGACAGATATTAAAAAAAAGAAAACAACTTCAAATGACCCTACTATTTTTTCCCAAAAATTATGTAATTTATAGAAAACTGTGGAGATTAGCTACGTCTTGAAGCTAAAATATCCACAGTGTTACGCATGCGCACTCCACATTTAAAAAATGTCCAGCAGCTGAATGGCATATTGACTTTCTTTATGCATTTGTGTATCATTCAGTTGCTATTGTTGTAGGTAAAAAATCGCGAATCATTATTTTTTCCAGTGTAAAACATGTCTCTCTCAAATTTAACAAGTCATAGCTTTTCACGCTTGAACAGCTTTGTTGTTTTATAACCCAACATTTTAGACGCAGTTTAGAAGCTAATAAAACCTGAACAACAACTCTGATATCTCTCACAGCAGTAAATATAAGCTTTTCGTATTTGGGTCACTGAAACGATTCTTTCTGGCGGCTTCCATGCCTCGCCTAATTAAAAGACAGATCAAGAACAATGGCTACAGTGTACTGAAAAGTTTCACTGAATTATCAACGTGTCGTCGTAAAGTAGTCGGCTTTATGTCAAATGAACATTTTAGTTCATTGTTTCAGTCATTTTCTTTATATCGATGCCCTAATATATAAGAAATATTTTTTGTATTGATATAGATAGTTCTTTCTATCTCTACAAAAGTATACGGCATAAGGTGTTAATATACTCCGTAGCAGACCATAAGCACTTTCACTCGACCCACATGCGATGATAAACTTGTCAACAGCAGCAACCCCTTTTCAGCTTTTGGACTTGCATTTAAAAAAAAAAATCTGGGTGTAGTGAATTCGAGAGGTTAGCTTTCTCTCTTTCACTTTGGTTCTGACAAGACGCTAAAAACTGCGCTCTGTGCAACAGACGCACTTGGGTTAAGCGATACATATAACTCACTCTTTAAGTCACCAACTCGCTTAAGAACATTCCATGAATTTTCCTTTTTCTTTCTGGAACTATCCTTGAACTTTTCTCTACACAAAAATTCCCGACAGAATAAAGATTTATATCTTGTTTTGTTCCATTCTCTTGTTTGTCTATTTTCTTAGTCAATCAGTGTTTCTTTCTTCAACACGCGACACCGTCTCAAAACTTCAAACGACGATCCTTAACCTAGTAAAGACAACTCTAAATTGTAATCAGTTAAGTAGTTTTTGTTACGCTTCGTAAATATAGTTTACTTTTTCGTAGTAAATGAAAAAAAAAGAAAAGAAAAGAACTTATAAATTTAGAGGTTGTGAAAACTTTTAAATAAGACCTAAAATAACAGATTGCACAAATTGTGTAGTGTTTGTAAAAGAAAACTTTATAAATTAAGATTTGGTGAAAGAAATCTAACAGATTCAAATTATAGGAGACATATTATTAGAACAAATTCTAGTATAAATCTCAAACAATATAAAAAAGTATTTTTAATAACAACTATTAATTTACATTTTTCATTGTGGTTGTGTTGAATATTTTTACAAGGCTAAGTTTTCACTCCCTTAACCTTCCACAAAAATTTACTCACTTATTTACTATTAGTGTTCCATTCCTTAATATTGTTCATTTTCTCTTTCTCAAGTGTTTAATCTATACATAAACTACAAGAAAAGAGTAGATTATTTAGCGATATCCGTGTTAGCTGATATCTTGTTAAATGTAAAACAGCTGACCTGTCACAAAAATGCTTTCGGACATTTATTTTCCCTGATGGTTATTGGCAAAGTGAAGTGGACTTCACATGGCAAGAAGCTCGGACAAAGTAGGTCACTGAATGAATATAAACTACTATTTTAGACAAAGATGATAAGGCATGAGAAAAAACTGGACTAAAAAAAAGAAACAATTTTTGCAAATACTTCAACATTTCTGGAATATAAAAATGTTGGATTTAAACAATATCTGCTTTATTCTTTTCCTTTCCGTTTTCTTTGCGGACGAGTCGAATACTTGTACAAGGCTCACTTCCTTAGCCTTCCACAAAACAATAAATTGCTTGGTTTCCGTGTGCGTTAACAATAAACATAGACATACACTCCGACAAACATACATGCACATATATATGTATGTGTGTATCTGTGTGTATAAATGTGTGCATGTAAAGTTTGTTCCAATAACTTGGGCCGATTTTAATGTGAATTAAGTTTAAGTGTCTGATGATTTTTTTCTTTTTATTTCAGATTTAGCGGATATTTGGGCGATATTATTTTTCACACATAATTGTCATGACTTAAATAACATGATCCAATAGAGAAATAAATAAATTATCACCAATAACGCTGATTTATTTACTGCTGACTTTGATCCGTCTTAATGAAACACCCTGATATATAATCCGTCTTAATGAAACACCGTTTATATTAGGATATACATGTGCATGGGTATAAGTATATATCTTTGTTTTGAATATTGCTGCTACATCTGATTTGATCTTCCTGTTGCATGTTTAGAAATTCATAATAAAATCCAAACATATATGTGCAATGTTACCTGGCATCTCTGCTTCCGCTCATTTTCCACGGCCATAACGTAGCTTCCCTGTGTCTTTTCTATAAATACTTTCATGGTAATTGTTCTGATGCGCTTTTACCTTTGGTAACTAGTCTTAATGAATATCAGCGCAGTACTAAATAGGCAGCAAAGTCTCATCAATTTACGGTTGAAATGGCCAGGTGTAACCGTAACTTGTATACTGAAAGTTTCTTATATCGCAGTTCTTGCTTATGGAACTCTCTTTCGGCTTCTTGCTTCCAGGTTAAGTTTGATCTTCCAAATTTTAAATGCAATGCCAATCGTCATCTGTCTTAATTCTTATTCTTTTATTATCCTCTCTCCTTAATAGTAGTTTCTTCTCATATTCTCCAACACTCAGTAAGCTCTTGCATATATATATATATATATATATATATATATATATATATATATATATATATATATATATATATATATATATATATATATATATATATATATATATATATATATATATATACACACATTGTGTGTATATATATATATATATATATATATATATATATATATATACATTATGTATATATATATATACATTATGTATATATATATAGGCAATGTTTATATATATATATATATATATATATATATATATATATATATATATATATATATATATATTGCCTATATATATACGTATATATACATTGCCTATATATATATATATATATATATGTGTGTGTGTGTGTGTGTGTGTGTGTGTGTGTGTGTGTAACAGTTCCATAGCATTGATGACATCAGATGCATGCTTTTACTGTCTTCAATTAATAGCCGACATGAAATATGCAGATCCGAGTTTAAATATATTTTCAAAATAAAATCATACATTAAAAGATTAAACAGAGAATATACTTTTCACAGCGAGCCGTCTAGCCAACAACAACAACATTCCCCACTTCTTTGTCTATTCCTCGTCTCGCTGATAAAGGACACAAGCGTGTCCGAAAATTCCGACTTTAAAATTTTTGTCTTCGTGCTTTAGTTTAGTAAAAGGCTAAAATATAATAACTATCATATATATATATATATATATATATATATATATATATATATATATATATATATAATCATTTCCCCACCCCCACCAAATCAAGGCAGTAAAGCAAATAAGACATAAGTGGTTACTGAGTGGGAAAGAATAATAAAAAGAGGAATGTTTTAAGGAACGAGAAGTATAAATGCCACATTTTTAAGTTGATTATTATTATCATTATGATTATTATTATTATTAAAAAGACTAGGATGTGAATATCTCTGAGTAAAGGAAAGTTTCCGTGTAAATTTTGAAATTTTATTCAATGTAGATAATGTACACAGTTGTTCATAGTATTCTGCAGTGGTAAAGCAATAGTTATCTTAATTCGAATATCAAAGGACACAAAGATCAACTGTTAAAAATCAGTGCTTTGCTAGTAGAATATATAAATGACTAATAAACTTCGGGGTTTTTTTTTATGATTAAGAGCTAAAAGAAATTATTCCTTTTTTTTTATCAAATAGTCTGCTGACTGATAAACAGTGACAACGATGAGTTTATTTGCACACTTGATTCAATGAAATGCGTGGTCACTCATTTTCAACAATTCCAAGGTTTCTTTTCATATATAGTCTGAATCATCTTGTCCTTCTCTGAGTCATAAGCTAATAAATGTTTATATATATATATATATGTGTGTGTGTGTGTGTGTGTGTGTGTGTGTGTGTGTGTGTGTGTGTGTGTGTGTGTGTGTGTAAGTAACATTTACCAGTCTTTGAGTCGATGGAATCTGTGGCGGCTGGGTTTGAAGAATTGTAGAGCTATGTTCGAATTACAGGCCAGCTCGCTACATTCGCTTACATGCAAATATGAATCTATCTCTGGTCCCCCGCTGCTATAGGTATATAGTGGTTTTCACTAATATATTCAAAACATATGTACAGGTTGGTTCGTTGCCGCTATCCAAATATTTTAAACACAATTTTATGGCTTCAATTAGGGATGAGATGTATTGTTGGTAATTTTTGTATAAAATGTATTGGTCATTTTGCTATAAAATGTATTGTTGGTCATTTTGCTATAAAATGTATTGTTAGTCATTTTGCTATAAAATGTATTGTTGGTCATTTTGCTATAAAATGTATTATTGGTCATTTTACTATAAAATGTATTGTTAGTCATTTTACTATAAAAATGTATTGTTGGTCATTTTACTATAAAATGTATTGTTGGTCATTTTACTATAAAATGTATTGTTGGTCATTTTACTATAAAATATATTGTTAGTCATTTTGCTATAAAATGTATTGCTGGTGATTTTCATTAAAAATG
>CAHIKZ030004289.1:1335000-1382500 GCA_903632075.3 Acanthosepion pharaonis
CTGTTAGGGTTCCAGCTATTGGCAAACATTGAAACCCCAAACAAAAATCAACAGTGCGTTTTTATGATCAAAAATAGATTTTTATAACAAAATAACAATCAATGCCATTATAATAAACTTACCAACAATACATTTTATCATCTACAAAATATATATTTAAAAACATGCCTTTGCTCTTAAAGTATAAAATTATATACAAAATATTTCGTTGAAAGCGTAAAATTACATACAAAATATTTGGATTTCGTCATTGTAACCTATAGAGGTTGATATACTACCAAAGAAAATCAATCAACTAAAAAACCAAAGTGAAAGAACTCATTCATGGGATCAGTCTATATAATATCCTACAATTTCTTAAATCAAACTGTATTCCAAAATATAACTTCAACAAAGCTACAACATAACACACACATATATCACCGCCACTAGTAATCATATTCTTAGAAACAAGTATAGACACAAACGCTGAATGTCATCTACAATGTATTCAATTGTGAAAGCAGATTAATGTGTATCATATCTTTAGTACTTCAAAGCTACTAAGAAAATTAAATTTAGGAATTAAATGACCCATAAGGAGTTGATATGCCGTTATAGAAATCAAACAATCATTTTATGAGCAAAGGTTATTTATGAATGCCAGATGACCCAACTGCGATATACGTTATGTGGATGACACTTTTTCCTTGTATTGAGGTCAAAATGGAGGCGTTTCACGAATTTTTAAATGGTTTGCATCTTGCTGCCGTTTCGTTTCGGGGCTGTTCAAAATTCTTATGCGTTCATTGAACATCAGCATTTTATTTATGTGTGTTCCACTTCAGGAAATAATAGATATCTGTGCTGACTCTCTGTATTGTTTTCATGAATTCCTGAAATTGTTTTTATTGAGCTTATTAAATTTGTCACTATGTCAGTCGAATTCACTTTCGATAATGGACCAAGATAATTGATAAACGAGATTGATAAGATTTAAAATGGGTAGCTATTTAGATTCTCGTGATAGTTAACATATGCATGTAGTTTTATGGACAAAATATATGGTAGTACTAGCAGCATGGCCCGGCGTTGTCCGTGCTTGATTCAAAAATCGTACGACTCATACAGCAATCGCTATCAATTGATTTAAAATATTTTTGCCCTTCATTGCCTTTAAAGGAGTGCCCTTTGCCGTGCTGATGTTGCTACATGCCTTACTTCTTGCACTGCGAATTTTTTCTAAGTTCTATACTAAACATTAAATCTGTTACGAAAAAAGAACTAAACAAAATGAACACAAAATGATCAGCTTTAAAAAAAAAAGGGACTCGTAATTGGAAAAACCGAATGAAAAAAGAATGTTAACAACCCAGTTCTGCGGAATCAGAATCAACGTTGAGTTTAAGCAAGTGAATGAGCCAATTGGAGTAAAGTGCCATGCAGATTTAAATTTTTCCCACTTGTGACGAATGCAGCTATCGATTTTTTTTGCATGCTAGTTAACATCCGTGTCAGTCAGCTGTTGGCTCTCATGCTGGCCAATAGAATCTTCCTGCCTATTTGTGGCTGCCAGCTATTGGCTCACACTCTGGCCAGTAGAAAATGAAAACTGACAGAGAAGCATGAAAACATCGATTATTTCCACTATCGATGGGAGTTGGGAAATGCAAAGTCGGTCTTGGCCTTCCCGCTAACTTGGAGCATGTGCATGTAAATTTTGGTGCAAACCGGTCGAAAATTACGGCCGTGCATTCATTACACACACACACACACACACACACACACATCCTGCCTTTTATAGTCAGAGATCAGACGACCCAACAGCGATATACGTTATGCGGATGACACTTTTTTTGCGTGTTTAATAGTGAGTTCAAAGGAATGCGTTTCATGAATTGTTAAATGGTTTGCATCCTACGCTTCGTTTCAATTGGGAAAGGGAGAGCGATGATGATGATGATGATGATGATGATGATGTGACGTGTGTCTGTGTGGGAACCACACCTAGGAATACCAAAAGACTATTTTTATGGACATATATTTCTAATTTGGCCTTTAAAGACTTCGCCTGGATGTGGAAAAAAAGGAATAGCCACATAGATTTGGCCCGAAGGTTTTAAAAATTAGCATTTAGTTCCTTAGATTCATCATCTATCTGGTATAAATGCTATAATTCTACGAATGTTCAAATAATATTTTCTCTGGTCGTTATTATATAATTATATGGCACATATATGGTACCGTACCCTGGCACAGTGGGAAGGCTTGCTACGTCAATGATAACTGGCCTTAGTTTTCATGTTTAGGACAGATCGCTTCAAAATAATCCTGAAATAGGACATATGAAGACATATAATGCTACGAATGTTCAAATAAATATTTTCTCGGATTATTATTATATCCAAATATGGTACCGTACCCTGACACAGTGGGAAGACTTGGTACGTCAATGATGACTGGCCTTAGAATGAATAAGACATCATATTTTTATGTTTAGGACAGATCACCTCAAAATAATCCTGAAATAGGACATATGAAGACATATAATACTACGAATGTTCAAATAATACTTTCTCGGATCATTATATCCGATGGGACAAATATTGTAACGGTGCCTAGCACACTGGGAAGACTTGTTACGTCAATGATGATTGGTCTTAGAATAAATAAGAAGTCGCGTCCTCATGTTTAGTGCAGATAGAATTACCCTGAAATAAAACCAATCTAAAAATAAAAAATGGTATGTGGCACAGAAGCTCTAGCTTCTTTAGAAAGATTTCCTCGCCGGGCCCTCGCACATTGAAAATAAAACTAACTACCGTTACGCCATATCAGATAGTTTAACAAGCACTGATCTAGATCAGTATTTCTCAACCGGTGTTCCCCGAACACTAGCGCTCCGCAAGAGGTCACTAGGGTCTCCGTGAGAAACTGATAAATAGATTTGCATCCTGTTATCCATTTTGAGTAATTTCTGTTTAATATTATATTCGTAATTTTACTATACACATACGACTTATTGTTGGAAAATCCTTGGGAAATTCTGGGAAGACTTGTTATGCCATTGATGACTGACCTTAGAATGAATAAGACATCATGTTTTCATGTTTAGGACAGATATTTTCAAAATAATCCTGAAATAGGACATATGAAGACATATAATACTACGAATGTTCAAATAAATATTTTCTCGGATTATTATTATATCCAAATATGGTACCGTACCCTGGCACAGTGAGAAGACTTGGTACGTCAATGATGACTGGCCTTAGAATGAATAAGACATCATGTTTTCATGTTTAGGACAGATCGAGTCAAAATGACACTGAAATAGGACATGTCTCAAAAGAATTTGGGGAGAATCTCCCAATTGGATTGGAATGTTTGTTCACTTGTCCCTCGTACATTGAAAATAAAACCAACTGCGGGTACGCCACATCAGATAGTTTAAGAGGTACTGTTCTAGACAGTATAGAACAGATCATATAAAGACCTTAGTCAATCAAGCCTTATTGTTATGTTTTTACAAATAAATTCATAACAGTAATTAAAATTCATTAGGAAAATATTTTTTGATGATAGATATCCTTTAGGCGTGGTTCATTGTAGCATTAATATTGAGATTACAGTTTCATAAGTTAAAAATTTTTGGTTCAAAAAGAAAAAAAATTTCGAACCGCTGCTCTGTGGAACTGACTCCCAAAACGATGTTTCCCTGATCGCTACAATCTTAACCTGTTCAAGTCTAGTGTTTACCGTTATATTCCCCTCTCATTCCGCGAAAATTGCCTTCTTAACGTAATTCTCTATCTCGAGTCGCCCCTGGGCCTTGTACACAGTGAACTTTATTGTAAAAAAAATTCCTTATTTACATTGTTCGGACTGTTGTCCTCATCTTTGTTGCCACATTCACGACATTTCAGCCGTTTTACGCTCCGGCCTTCTTCAGGTGATTGGAATTTCGTACACCGAATAATCTGTCTTAGTAGACGAAATAAATGTTTCAGTTCGAAATTCCAATCAACTGAAGAAGACCGGAGCGAACAACGGCCGAAACGTTGTGAATATAGCAACAAACATGAGGACAACAGCAAAAATAATGCAAATAATGTAAATAATTACAACTCCTCATCTCAGGAATATAGACAGATACTGAAAAAAATTCCGATATATTTTGATATATTACCGTTGATTGGCGAGGTTAGTGTGAGATTTTTTGAAACCAATCCCTACCAGAGTCTCTTTATTTTATGTGCCATATCCTTTCAGGACGTTTGCGGTCATGGCTCTCCACATTTTCCTGTCCTTTGTAGCGCTTTTTGTCTTTTTGTTATCCTTCGTAAACCTTGTTCCGTCATCCATTTACTCAAACCCATTAGGTTCTTCTGTCCCTTTTGTCTTTAATCTGTCCTGTGAGTATCAGATTTTCTATGCTCTCTTTCCTCATTATATGCCCTAGAAATTTCACTTGTCTCTACATGATGTTAAGTATGAGTGGCTTTGTAGTTTCTATTTTCTCTAAAACTTTGTCGTTGCTCACATATTCGGTTCATGGCATTCTCATCATCTTTCTGTAGTACTTCATTTCTGTTTTATCAAGTTTTTTCTTCGTCCATGAGGAGATTTTTCAGCACTCACTGTCATACAGGAGAACTGATATCAAGTAACAGTTCAGTGCTGTTTTACTTTGTTTTTAACGATTTTTTTTTCTGTTTGTTAATACTTGGCTTAGCATTTGGAAGGCATCTTTCGCTATTCCAATGCGCATTTCAGTGTCACGCTTTCCGTCCCTTGTTAAAGCACTTCTCAGATATTTAAATTGTTGTACTTGTTCAATGTTGGTATCTCTGATTTGTAATTTGCATGTAGGGTTGTTCCTCTTGTTGACAACCATACACTGCCTTCTTGATATTTAGTCCTTTCTTCTCGCTTTCTTTCACCCCCTTCACTTCCACTGCTTGTAATTTACTTTCCGTTTCTGCTATCAAAACTGCATCTGTGTATCTTACGTTGTGATGATTGTGGTCGTCAATAATGATTCCTGTTAAGACTTCTAATTCTTTCAGAATCGCCTAACTGTATACGTTTATTAAGTTTGACTAGAAAACGCATCCTTGTCTAACACCCTTTGCATTTTTGTATATTTACTGAATTCATTTTCTATCTGTATTCAGGCAGTTTGCTGCCAGTATGAGTTCTGGATTATAATAACATCCTTGCTAAATATGTCAAGGTTACCTATCAGTTACAACAGTTCTTGTGACAGACTTTATCGAACGCTTTTGCATAATCTCTAAAACACAGGTATTAATTCAAGTATTATTTTCTCTTCTCGACCTATGCTGGAATCAATTCATAAAATTGGCCTGCCTAACTTTAAAACTAGTTCCGTAATTTACCAATTCAATTGTCCGTCCTGGGTATGACGATAAACTTAACCCGCGTCCTGGTTAAGACGATAAACTACGTCCAACAGCAAGGCCTCTGACTAGAAGGTTTTGAGGAGCGTGGTACCACCTCTTAATTGCTGGGGTTCCCAGGTCCACCCTGACCCGGGGTGGTAGCACCTGTCAGGGTCCCAGCTATGGACAAGCAGTTAACCCCAGGATGAGGTCAAAAGACTATGAAAGTGTTTTAATACCAGAAATACTTTGTAAAAATTATTACCAGAAATACATTTTTTGAAAAAAATATTACCAGCAATACATTTTAGAAAAAAAAATTATTACCAGCAATACATTTTTGAAAAAAAAAAATATTGCCAGTAATACATTTTTTGGGAAAAAAAATTATTACCAGCAATACATTTTTGAAGAAAAAATATACCAGAAATAGATTTTTGAAAGAAAAAAAAATATTACCAGCAATACATTTTGAAAAAAAAATTACTAGCAATAAAAATTTTGTTTGCATTAAATAACCTATTGAGGTTGATATACCGTAAGACAAAGCAAACCAAACCAAACCAGTTCAATTGTAAGTTTGAAGAAGAATACATAGAACCACTCATCTTTAGAAAAAAGAACTGTTCAACATATCCCGCGTATATTAGAAAATGTCGACCGGATAATTTGAAATAAGTGCAATGTCACATCCGGATCTGCAATCTCGAAACACCTTAAATCGGGAATGTACATCGTCCTTCTGTGAGGGCATGTTCTCGATTTTGTGTGAATCACATACTAATTATCATTTTATTAAAGTTAAAGGCAAGCAATGTGCTGAGATACGGAAAAAATCGTTAGAAACAAAGTGCTGGATTGCTATGTGATATCCAGCCTTTATGTATATATATATATATATATATATATATATATATATATATATATATATATATATATATATAAACATAACCCCAACCTTGGTACTGGGCTTTATCTCCAATTTAGATCCCAACAAGGCGAGTGGTGGAGATGGGATACCAGCCATTGTCTTAAAGAAATGCGCGCCTGAACTGGCGCCCGCCCTTTCGAAACTATACAACTACTGCCTCAAGGAATCTTGTTTTCCTGACTGCTGGAAGTCCTCTTCGATCGTTCCTGTCTTCAAGAACTCCGGCGACCCCTCTGACCCTTCCAACTACCGTCCTATCAGTCTCCTTCCCCTCTTCGGCAAAATCTTCGAAGCTCTAATCAATACCGGGGTGGTTAACCACCTCACATCCAATAATCTGCTCTCAGACAAGCAATATGGTTTCCGCTTTGCCAGATCTACAGCCGATGTGCTCACAGCCATCACGGAAACAGTCTACCGAACTCTCCAAAATAACGGGGAAGCCCGTGCCGTGGCACTAGATATCTCCAAAGCATTTGATAGGGTTTGGCACGCCGGCCTTCTCCGCAAGATCCAGGGTTATGGCATTACGGGTCAATTATATAACGTAATACAATCATTCCTGTCAAACCGTGAATTGAAGGTCGTTCACAACGGATTCTCCTCCAGTTCCTACCCCACGAACGCAGGTGTTCCTCAAGGCTCCATCCTAGGCCCCACTCTATTCCTTATCTATATAAATGACCTTCCTGACGTTAACTTCTCAAGTCGGCATCTACGCGGATGACACCACAATTTATTCCTGCCTCAAAAACAAATCCAGTCTCGCTGACAAAACTCACCTTGCCGTGCGCCTCGAAAAGGACCTCCAATCGATTGTGAACTGGGGCATGATTTGGCTGGTCAACTTCAACGCTTCGAAGACAAAACTGCTCTCTATTAATCACCACAGAAAGCCTTCCTTCCTCCATTATAATGTCTGACGCTCAACTTCCCGAGAGCAACTCTCTGCGGCTTCTCGGTCTCACGTTGACTGCTGACCTGAGATGGAATAAATACATCGAGTCAATTGCCTCGTCCACTGCGAGGAAAGTTGGCTCCCCTGAGCCGTGCTAGGAAGTTTTTCTCCCTGAGTCGATCCTCCAGATATACAAATCCACAATTCGCCCTTGCATGGAGTATTGCTGCCGTATATGGTCTGGTGTCCCTTCTGTTTGCCTCGGGGTTCTTGATAGGCTCCAGAAGCGGATATGCAATATGGTTGGCCCTGCCCTGGCGTCTCGTCTACAGTCACTTTCTCACAGACGCACCGTCGCCTACCTCTGTCTGTTCTACAAATACTTTCATGGAAATTGCTCCGAGGAACTGCATTCGCTGGTTCCCAAACTTCATGAGTTCAAGCGCCCTACGAGGCTGGCATCCTGCTCTCACCCCTTCACTGTTGAAACTCATAAATGTAGCCGTCTCTTCTACTCTAATAGCTTCATGTCTCGCACCTCTCGCCTGTGGAACTCTCTTCCTTCTCCTGTTTCCCTGAGAGTTATAATCTCCAGCTATTCAAGTGTAATGTCAATCGATATCTCCAGTTGCCTTAATCTATCTACTACCCTCATCCTTTCTTCTATCACTCCTATCTGATCTTCCTATTTTCTGTAACCCCTTGCGTCCTAGTGGCTCCCCGCCTTGCTTGGGGTGAAATGCTTAAAAAAAAAAAAAAAAATATATATATATATATATATATATATATATATATATATATATATATATATATATATATATATATATATATATATATATATATATATATACATATATACTTATATATATATATATATATATATACATATATATTTTATATATATATATATATATATATATATATATATATATATTATAAGCATTTCATCCAAAGTACGCAAGAGGTTACAGAAGGTGAAAGTAAAAGAAAAGACTGGGTTTAGTGGTGGGGATTGAGGGAAAGATTAAAAAAATAGAACGGGGATCAAAACATTAGAAGATGTCGATTGATATTACATTTAAATTTTTGAAGATTATAGTTATCAGGGAAGTAACAGGAAAGGAGTTACACTGTCGGGAAATGCGAGAGAAGCTGTTGGGGTAGAAGATCCAGTTACATTTAACTGTCTCAACAGTGAAAGGATGGGACTGACCTAGCAACACGCTTAAATTAATGCAGCTGGGGCATCAGTGACTCGTCAGAGCAGTTGCCATGAAAGTATTTGTAGAAAAGACAGAGGGAAGCCATGTCTGTGAGAAAGTGACTGGAATCGAAATGCCAAGTCAAAATAGATCACATTGCATATCAGTCCATGAATTTTGTCGAAAACCTCGAGATGAACAGCGGGGGGTACCAGACCATATATGGCAAACGTATTCCATGCCTGGACGAATGATAGGTTTTGGAGATGCGAAGGATGGATTCAGATGAGAAAAAGCTTCTGGCGCGACATAGAAGACCAACTTTCCTTGCGATAGATGCAGCTATTGATTCAATGTAGTTGTTCCACCTCAGGTCAGTGGAAAAGGTGAGACCAAGGAAACGCAGTGAGGACAGGGAAGCTTTTCAATGGTCGTTAAATGAGAGCAGTTTCGTCTTGGATGCATCAAAATTTACCATTTCCTGACCCAGTCAGCCACAGATTGGAGGTCCTTTTCGAGACCAATGGCCAGGTTAACTTTGTCAGCAATGCCTGATTTATGATTGAGACAGAAGTAAATGGTAGTGTCGTCTGCGTAGATGCCTACTTGAGAACTGGTGACATCAGAAAGATCATTGATGAAGATCAGAAACAGTGTATGACCAAGAATAGAGACTTGGGAGGCACCAGCATCCGTATGAAAGGAACTGGAAGAGAACCCGTTCAGGACGACCTTCATTTCACGGTTTGACAGGAATGATTGTATTAAATTAAATAATCGTCTTGTAATACCGCATCCCTGAAGCTTACGTAGAAGGCCGGCATGCCAAACCCTGTCAAACGTCTTCGAGGTATCTAGAGCCACAGCTCGAGCTTCGCCGTTATTATCAAGAGCTTGGTATGCATATCAAATTATGGCCGTAAGCACATTAGCAGTAGACCGGGCAAATCGCAAACATATTGTTTGTTAGAGAGTAGATCGTGTGAGGTAAGGTGATTAAAGCATCGAAGAATTTGCTGAATAGTTGTAGGAGACTGATAGAACGGTAGTTAGATGGGTCAGAAAGGTCTCCAGTTTTCTTAAAGATATGCACGACAGAGGAGGACTTCCAACAAACTAGAAAGCAAAAATCAGCGAGACAATATTTGTATGGTTTAGAGAGAACTGGAGCCTGCTCAGGGGGACATTTCTTTAGGACTACGGCTGGTATCCCGTCAGCACTACTTGCTTTATGAGAGTCTAATTGAGAGATTATGTCCATTACCATTGACGGGGTTATGGACATCTTGCTCAGTAGAGCCTCAATTCTAAAGCGGGGTGGGTGAATCAGGTGTGGGTACTCCAAGTGGGTCGAGTCGAGTTGGATGAGAATTTTCGAACAAAGCATTCCACCTTATCTGCTGTAGATATCAGGACTTCAAATTGATTGCATAGAGGAGGGATTGAGGGTTTGATATTGTTCAGCGCACTCATGCAGAGCCGCCAATAATTTTTAGAACCCAACTTGCGAGATGCATACATTGTCTCATTCTATCAGAAAACAGTAACTTTGCTTCACTGAGGACACGACGTTTGTATTCATTACAAGCAGAGACAAAGAGATGTCCATCGTAATCAGACATGTCGCTCCGGTACAGACGGAAGTGATTCTTATAGGCTATAGCGGCAGAGCAAGCAGCTGAGAACCAATGAGATGAGTGCGATTTAACTTGGTATTTTCTTGTTGGGATGAAAGCCTCGATGCCGGCTTTTACCCAGGAGTAGACCTCAGACGCACTTTTTTTTTGTACGGGATGATTAAAAACTACGTTCCAGAGGACGTCGCGAAGGAAATCACAGAACGAATCCCAGTTTTCGCGTTGATAACCGAAAGATATTCTGTTAGTTAGTAGGAGGTTCATAGCTGGAGGGGGAGATGTTAACAGACACTACGGCATGATCAGAGTTGCCAAGAGGGCAGAGCTGCATAGCGCAACAAGAGTCAAGGATGGGGGTAAAACAGCGATACAGAAGGGGTGCATTACCGTTAGAGTTACTGGGGAAGTCAACCACTTGCGTGAGGGATTGAGTGATTGAAAACTTAAGGGTTTGGACTGTCAGTTACAGTGTTTGAACTACATGGTATGGTGGGCGTTAAAGTCACCGGGTACGAATGTTTTCAGGCGGATGTAGAAAGATGGCTTCGTCTATATTATAGGAAATGCTATCGCGTACACAACAGTCTTGAGGGAAAAGGAACGGTAGAGAAACAAGAGATAGCTTACTGAATTGAGAATAGATAGACGGAGACACGTATACGAATGATCTGGAGATTTCAGAAAGTTCCCTAGTCAGGAGACGAGAGGAAGGTAGCCGGGAATCGAGAAATCAAAGGAAGTGATTGACGAGTTAAGGTTAATCACGCAGAGAGCTAGTATATCAGGAGATTTATGAAAGAGGAACAATTCCACATAGCAGAAGTTGGTACGAATGCCATGTTGGAGAAGGAAATGTTAAAGGATTTAGGTGATTGTTTTTAACTGGTTTAGGTTTATATTTTTGATTGTTTATGGTCATGTTGAGCTATGTTGGTAAGGAAAAAGCCTAATGTAATAGTAGCAGTCGGTCTTCATATGTGACATAAGCAGAAAGGAACTGGCGCAGACTGTAACTTAATGTAGCCTTGGGGTTACCCACTGGAGGTGCATTCAGGGACACCCTTCCAAGAACCCCGATATTATGCAGGAGCTAGCTTAAATACCTGATAGGGCGGCTTTTAAGCTCGTACTATATATAGTCACTTCCAAAAATTTATTTTATTTTTTTATGTAAAAAAGGCTAAAAATAATGGAAGCCTTATTAATAAAAAAAAGTAACACTCAATAATATCAACTATGAACATGGACACAATATCTTGACAGTCTTTTGAAAATGAAAACATTATATAAATGCATGCATACAACAATCTACGTCTTGTTAACAGTTAA
Source organism: Acanthosepion pharaonis (assembly GCA_903632075.3). Classification (NCBI taxonomy): domain Eukaryota; kingdom Metazoa; phylum Mollusca; class Cephalopoda; order Sepiida; family Sepiidae; genus Acanthosepion; species Acanthosepion pharaonis. The sequence goes on from CAHIKZ030004289.1 coordinate 1,346,382, forward strand.
TATATTTCAACATTGAAAATGGCTAGATGTATAGCCGAAAGCGTTCGGAAAGAAAGAACAATTGGACAGTTTACATATAACTTATCCTCGGAAAAGAAAAAAAGTATAAGATCACATGTGAAATTGTATAAAATAACTAAAACAATGCACCTTGTCTGTCGTATTCAGTGAAACGAGCATACACACACACACACACATATGATATAGACACACACATAATGAAAGAAGAAGGAAAAAAAATCAACCTTGCACCAATGAAAAGCGCATAAATTATTTTTCAACTCAATATAAAAGAAAAATGAGAAAAATAAAAAGTCAATTGGTGATATCCCCTGAGGAGTGGACGGGGCGATTACTGGAGGGTCTGTCTACGAAATTCTACCTTCGAGATGGTGAAGGAAACATTAATCAGCTAAGTGATAAATTTAATATTTGTATTAATCTCATATATATATATATATATATATATATATATATATATATAACACAATTATCTGAGAGCGTACAGTTACTATGCCTATTGTTGGATGAAGTGCCGGTGGAGACATTATTTTGGCCTGGAGTAATGTCACGCAGACTCTTCGATGCTAAATATTCTCATATTCGCGTTATTAATTACAACTTTAAGTACTACTTTAAGTAACTTATATAATAGATATTATTTTCTTGGCGTTTTGCTGAACAATAGAAACTGATCGAAACACAGTTCGCCGAAATAAATGAACACGTGTACGAGAAAGCGTAAAGATTAAATTTAAAATATAATAATAATAATAATTTATTTGAAAAATTTAAATACGAGTTTCATTTGTCATCTGAATGCTCATTGGTGTTTATTAGTAAGGATTGAATTACTGACCCCAGGAAAAAATAAGACTGACGAAGAACACTACAAATTTGAAACATATATGACTTAATATTTCTTGTTTAACTTTTAAGTAGAAAGAAAAGAAAATAAAAGAAAAGAAAAACAATTTTCTTCGAAAGTTCAAAGTAATTCTTTGAAACAACCTGGAGTGGGATGGGGTCTGTCAGGCTATCTTGCCCAAGACACACTACTACTGCTATGGCTTCAGAACGACCCTCACAGGTTTCAGAACGCGTGGCTGTGATTTTTTTTTTCAGTACCAAAACAAAACTACGACAGAAATTAATAAGTAAGGTACGGTTGTTCTCAAAGAAAGGAGTGTGCTTTCTAAAAAATAAAAATTTATAAAAGAAAACTTTCTGAAAACTTAATGATAAAAAGCACTATATATATATATATATATATATATATATATATATATATATATATATATACATTATGTATCTACACAGTAGTGATTCGTAGAATCAGTAGTGTAGATGTCAATGCTTAGGCATAAACTTCAGTTAAAATAAATGCACAGAAATAAGAACAGAGTTACAAACACACAAACACATACCAAAACCAGATTACGATTTCGGAGGGTAATTATATTCTGACGTCACCAGTAGCTATTAACCAATGAAAAGACGTGCATGAAGGAGACCCCCGTGTCGACCAATCAGCTGCCGGCCGTATTTTACCTAGTGTAGTCGATCAGCTGATCATACAATTTGAGTTGCAGCCTCTTCCACAAGTCATGGATATAGTCGTCGCTGTTATATTAATATAAAGGCGACTAAATCAAAAATATTTTTTCATGGTTTACTTCAAGAAAGGAAACAGCCCATATCTCGGTAAGAGCTGGGATATTTCCTTTTCTTTTAAGCAGTTTTTTTTTCTAACCCCCGTTTTTATTTTTTTTTTTAAAGTTCATTTAAAAAAAAAATAAGCGCCTCATAACTAATTTTTCGGTGTCACTCAACTGCCATAGACAACTATAGTTTTTGTTATAACAATTCAGAATATAACAGCACTTTTTTAATCGATGTGTACACGGCATACGTATAATCTACTGGACATGTGAAATCTATTACGATCGTATTCTAGATTTGGATGTCCGTCAACCAACAGAGTTAGTTTTGAACTTGATGCAAATTATTTAGTTTATTTATTTAATGTACTGTAAATTAACTTTTCAATTTATAGCACTAGATTCTGTTTATGGACAAGACAAGCCTGTCTATCTTTTAACTTTAAATCGAGTGTATAATACGCACAGGCATACGTCACGTAAAAATGCATGTGTTCACCGCAACGTTAGGTTGTCATGTCGGCCGGCATCTTAACAGATTGTAAAACGTTCTTTCTTCATAGTTCAACATTTAAAAAAAATGGTGTAATAATCATCACTGTATAGCGTATTATCTAGGTTTATCAATTTTTTTCTTTTAACTTGTATCATAAAAAAAAATCAGTGATATTCATTTCGTTTTGATTGAAGTAATTAATTAACTAATGATTTAGTTCCTATTTATTTTTTGTCAGAAAAAAAAAAATAAATGAATAAAAACGACAATGATCGTATTTATTCACTTCAATTTTATAGGCAATTATTATTTTGGAGGATGAAAAAAAATTAAATTCTAAAAAAAAAAATTAAAAAAAATAAATGGAGAAAAAAAAACATGTCACCGGCAACCGTGTCTGTTTCAACGTAAAGTAAAATTTAGAGGAAAAAAACAAAACAAAACAAAAAAAAAAAAAACTATCCTACTTGTAATCATTAATCGTTTCACTATCAGTGTGAGCTATTTCCACGAAAGTGGGACACACTCTGCTGAATTGTATCGTTATTAGTTTTTTAAACTTAAGCATGATTTGTAGTGTAAGAAAATTCCTTTATGGGTCCTGGTAAATTCATCGGCTCATATCCGATCAGGATTCTTTTTCCTCTCAGTTGTGGTGGTGGTAGTCGTCGTAGTGAAGATGGTAGTAGTCCTGAGCACTTCACACACTGTTATGCACCCTTAATAATTATTATAACCAAGTTACTTCTGTCAAATCGTGATGACTTCTACTTGCTTTAAAAAAAAAAAAAAAAAACTCTTTTTGTTTTGTCCTCAGTATGAAAATAATTAAATTTTCAGTTTCGGATTTTAATGTTCGCGAGAGATTCGTGAGATCGACCCCCTATCCTACAGCTTTAAGTCCAAGTGGAGTACACACAGTGTTAAATATATTCTCCTTACTACGAACAGCAGTGATGTCATTGTTCGTGGAGGGATGCTATAGAAGAGAAACAGTAAACTAGGAAAAAAGTAGAAATAGCTTTAGATATAAAAAAAGGATATCACACGCTATACAATCTACCTGGACTTCGTTACAAAGACATAATTTAATTATTTTAAAATAAACCTGATCTAAATAAGAATAAGGACATTTTTTTTTTAATAATTAGAAAATATTTCGGTAAATAGAGTAAAGACAGACATGTAGGAAGAAAGAGTAAAAAGAAAGACTCTCCCTCCACCCCACTCGCTATTTGAGGTTAAAGTCGTAAAAAATGCATTTTACTACAACCGCCACTTGTCCGTTTCTTCATCCTTTTTTTATCTTATTCTTTTTTTACCCTCAAAAACTACCAAAAATATTAAACTCGGATTAAGAAAAAAGGTTCTGATTAGCTAACTTGAAAGGGAAAGAGTAAAAAAAATTAAAAATTGATCTTTTTTTTTTTTTTTTTTCTTTAAAAACTAGGGATTTAAAATAGTTGAAAAATTTCATGCAAGCTAACAAATCTTTGGGATTTAGCAAAAGATGGGAACCCCCATTTTTAAAAATAACTCCGTACTTCGAAATTATGCCTATACACACACTTACTTATCTATGATTTTTTTCCCTTGTGCGTGTACGTTTCAAATCAGTACTACAAAGAAGAAAAAAGTACTATATAGCAGATTGTCACGTAAATAAGGACCCCCATTTGAACAGCTGAGATGTTCACTCTGTGTACTTGTGCTATATATCTTAGCAGACGCAGTTAGAAATCGACTACGGTTGTTCGTCTTTGTTGAGTGTGAGAGTCTTACATTTTCGCGTTGCAAAAATGCTAATATTGTTTAAAAAAAAAAATGGTTTAAAATTAATCCCTGTCAAAAATACATACTCGATTATTCGTACTGACTAGTAGAGAAAGAAAGGTAATAAACTATTGCAAGTGCTCTAACCTATATATAAAAAATTCTATTTGTGTCAAAACAAAGAGTAAATCGTACAGTATAAATTTTAATTGATGTTTTTTTTTTACTGTCTCACATTGCGAATCTACTTATTTAAAGTCAGCAGCATTTAAAATTTAAATAACCTTAAAAAGGGGTTTATATTTTTATTCTCTATCCTGAAAGCCTATTAAGTTGGAATTTATTTATTTTTACTTACGATTCGTATCATTTACTAGCTAAAAAAAAAGTAATTAATTTGTTTGTTTTTTTTTCTCTTTTTGCTTTAAAAAACCTTTTATTCGCAATCAACGTAGAAACATGTAAAAATAGGCTTATCAAGGATAATTCTTTAAAAAAATATAAATAAAATGGTGTGATTCTGTTTATATAGAACGGATACAATTGCGAGTAAGGCAAGAGGCGATAGAAGCCGGCTACAATCCTTTGTTCCGATTTTCAACGAGAAGGCACAGCATTCATTGCTTTTGCGTTTTTGCCAAGCAATGGCTACACACATTTAAAACATTTACTTCAATGGTTTAATGCTCTTCTTTATTTATCTGCTTTTGTTTTTAAAATGCCTATTTTTTTTTATTTAAAAAAAAATACTTTTTTTTATGATCAGAATTGAAATATTAGTTCGGAGAGAGAGAGAGCAAGATTCATCGAGACCGGGGCTTCCGTAGGCTTCACTAGTAATTTACTTTTAACATTTTTTTTTTCTCTAGTTTTATTATTATTATTATTATTATTATTATTATTATTAATTTTCGGGAACCTAGGCTAATATGTGATTAGAGGACCAATTTTTACAGGATCTCAAAATAATAAAACAATAAGTCCTGAGCTAGTTATTTGACAAATTGCGATTAGAGAAAAAAAGTTTAAAAATTAAACATAAATAAATGACTTATTTTTAGATCCATAGCAAACACAACAATAAACTAAAAAAACACTAGTAATTTTTTTCTGGTTAGAAAGAAAAAAAAAATAGTTTCCTCGTGTATTTTATAATCGTTTGCGGTTTGTGTGGCTTTTAGTCTTAAATCTAAAAAAAAAAAAAAAGAAAATGAATACAATCTCGCCGGTTATTTATTTAACTTATTTAATTTTTTTAAACTTGTTTGTTGTCGGGTAGGGACCACTGTTTCGACTATTAACAAATTCTAGTCTTAAAAAGGGGCGATTACTTTTTCAATCGCCAGCTCGGTTTAACTTTAAAAAGAACTGTTATAATTTTAATTAACGTTTTTGCAGGTGCTTGTGTCGTGCACTGTTCAGCTTTACGAAGGCTGTTTAAAAATACCTGACAAAAAAAAAATCTTACTCTTATTTGCTTTATGGGTACATCCGCTCGTATCCTTACGGAAATAAGAAGTAACGAAAAAAAAAATACATCCGTCAGATCGACCGTTATCATCTTCAGCCTTCTTCAGGTGTCTGTCAGTCCTGGTAACCTTAAGGAATTTCGAATTGAATCCTTTATAAATCATTTGCGGACACAGGTTAAATAAAGGCTTTTATTATTTATAATCCATGTCTGTATGATTAAAATAAATAAGCGAAAACGGGTCAATTTGAAATTCCCTGTTACCCGGGTCGACAGCTAACATTGATTGATCAGAACATTAATCTGAGTTTAACTTCTCATCCTAGAAATTCATGCGAAAATTTCGTAAAAATAAAATGATTGCATCTTGAAGAAAAAAGTTGTAACCTTGTGTGTGTGTGTTTTTGTATACGAAGTTTACAACTAGGGAAGGCACAGATTTAGACAAAAAAATCCTATGAATTATGAAATGAATTTTTTTTTCTTACTTAGGTAAGTTACTTTCACCTTGCTAAAATTTAGAATTTTATTTTGCAAAAAAAACATTGCTTTTTTTTTTCTTACTTTGAATGTTGAATTTATTCTTACTGCACATAACAATGAATTTTTATTAATTATATTATTTTTAGTTTTTAGAGGAACTACTGTCAAACTAAAAAATCTAAGAACTTAGCAAAAACACCCATGAGGCCTATTTGTAAATATGAATATTTTAAGAGTAAGACTCAAACTTGAGAATTTGCTAAGCATTACCAGGCTAGCCAAAATAACTGGATGATAATAATAATAATAATAAATGTAATATACACACATACATTGTGAAGAAAATTGTCATTTGGTACTTCCGTAACACGCATAACTTTTTGGGACCGATATAAAGAGACAGATTTTTGTTCATAAAAATCTTAACTTTGATGGTTAAAAATAAGTTTTATCTTCGATGAATTATGAAGTTTATCTGTATTTAATTTTTTATAATAAACGTTTTTTTTTATTATTCAACGTTTTCTTTTCCCGTCCGCCTTAATTCCTGTTAAATAGGTAAGAAATTGTATCTATGCCACCGGTCGTTTTTTTTTACTTTTTTTTTTTTTGTTTTTTAGAAATTATCTTCGTATTTTCTTTTCAGAATGATAGAACCTCAAATGAGATTTCCTCTTCATTCAAAATGTTTCTTTTAGAAATTCATGATATTCAAACGCTTCGTTAATTGTTCTCCATCCAAAATACTTAGTTTTAGACTTTTAGTTTCGGAGATTTTCCTTAAAGTACAAAAAAAAAAAATTATTATGGCCATTATTTCATGACGTGAGAGGAAAATAAACGAAATATACATAAAGGAACGTGAAGAATTACATTTGGAAGAAAAGAATAAACCTTAAATGATTTAAGGTTTATTCTTTTCTTCCAAATAAATCGCATTTGTATAATAAATGTAAATAATAAATAAATAAATAAACCCTGATCTTTGTCAATCCGTGACAAGGAATGGCTTAGTCTTCTTCTCATATAGGAATATTTAAAAATAGAATGACCAGACCATTGTATCTCTATAATCTTATTTTTAGTTTTATAGGCTATTCTTTGTAATACAATTTGGAATTTCATAATTCTAGTATTTAAAAAAAAAAAAAATTCTAAAATAAAATATTTGGAGCTTTTCGTTTAAAGCGGGTGAGCAGAGTTCGAATTCTAGTTGAATTCTTTAGTTTAGAATAAATTCACTTACTCGCAGATACTCTTTGGGGAAAAGTATATCCCTTTCCTCCCTCCAGTTATGGGTTAAATTAAATAGTAGGATTTGCATCTAGAAAAATCAAAATTATTCTCAATTTTTTTTTTTTTTTTTTTTTTTTTTTTAATATTCATTCGCAAAAAATATTCTTACGATGTTTTGGAGTTAAATAACCTACAAAGAGTTGATAAACCTTAAGAAAAATTAACTAAAAGTGGAAACTTATTTGTGCTAATAGTGACAAATTGAACGAAGTTTTGAATTTATTTTCGTTTCGTATTTTACCCTAAAAAAAAAAAACGAGACCTTTTAGATTTTTTTTTCTCCAAACCTGATGATTTGATTCTAATTTTTCGGTCTAAAATTATTAAAAGGATTTACAAAAACATCAAAATTTAATCACATCAAACTCCAATTTGCCACGAAATCTTAAAAATATATTCATTCATTCAAAAAAATCTGTCCAGTCAACAAATTTTTAATTTATGTATTATTCCTCGTTTTGCATGTTGCATCTGTCTTTCTTTGTCTTTATTTTACAGATAAAAAAAGAAAAAAAAAAAAAAACCCTAAAGCTCGATTTTCATAATTCATTTAAAAAAATGTTTTTCTTGATAATTTTCTTGTTTAACGAGTTTCATACATGCGTCCTAGTTTGGACTATTCTCTTTAAAAAAAAAAAAAAATTGTTTACCGACCTACTTTTGCATTATGCCTTCGCTGTTTTTATTTATTTATTTTTCTAATTATAATTTTAAAAATTTTATTTCTTTCGTGTAATAAGGGAAGGGAAATACTATTTCTTTTTTTTTTTTTTTATGTACATTTTACAAGTCATCCTATTCTTCTTAGTGTCGTCTCCATCCCAACTTGTTGTGTGCCACAATCAGTTGACGACGGCCAAGTCGCACGTGTTACGACAGCACATGCAATTAGTACATTTCTTTGCGCACGCGCGTCCCTTTGCAGCGCAAACTAGGATTATTTACCATATTTTATATAGAAGTTCTTTTTTTTCTTCTTTTATTTCATCCAAGAATATCTTCTAAAGACAAAACCTGGAAATTCTAACGAACGTACGCCGTAAAGTTTATGGAAAACTAATTGAGTGAGCTAAAAAAAAAAAACCCAAAAAAAACCGGGCACTTGTTCATTTAACGACGTTGTCCGTAAGTACTGTAGGTGTACTTGTACTACTACTATAACTTTGGGAATCGAAGTAATCTAATTGTCCTTTTTCGTTTTAGACTTAGATAAAGTTAAAGAATTTCTTTATTTTATGCTTGAGCTTGCTTATAAAAAGTACTGCATAATGAATGGGAGTTCAAATCTTGGAAGCAAAAGTTTGTTTTGTTTGATTATCCATGTTTGCTAAATGGTTCTCAAACGGTTGTAAAAGTGTTTAATACACACTTTTACAACCGTGTGTATATTAACTAATAAAAACGCCGAACGGTGTGATGAAAATAAAAAGGGAAATGGGTAGTGTGTAAGGCTCCGTACCTCCATCCGCCAATTTTTTTTTTTTTTTTTTTTTTTTTTTTTTGAAAGCAGGTAAAAATAATGGCTTTAGTAAGTTTTTGTTATGCGTTTCTACTAGGCTTCTTAGATATTTGAAATAACTAAGAAGCCTAGTAGAAAACGCATAACAATAACTTTAACTTATTTGTTTCGTTTTTTTTAATTTTCAACTTTTTTAATTTTATATTTTATATATATATATATATATATATATATATATATATATATATAAACAATATTGTTACTTCGTAAAATAACTAAAAGTAAAAACCCAAACTTTTGGAAAACAACTTCTAAGAAATCAAGTGTATTGGCTCGGTGCCTATGAGACTTGTACTTTTTTTGTTGAAAAAAAGATAGCTCTCCAAAACGTTTGTCGTCTATAAAATTAAAACATTTTTTTTTTTTTTTTTTTCGTTTTTAATTGTTTAAAAATGCAATGATTGTGTACAATAAGCCCTACAAGCAGATTTTATTATTATTGTCCCGAAAGTTTTCTAAGCCCTACATCATGTAATTTATTTCAGAAGATATCTGACAGGATTAGTTAGGGTAGAGAGTGACAAGACTTTCGGACCACCCTGTATATTCATTCCTGATTATAAATTAAAATAAAAAAAAAAATGATAGGGGGTTTTAGTTTTCTTTATAAATTCATTTTAAATTGATCTCCTAAGGAAGCCAAAACAAACTTGCAAATTTTATTTCTTAGAATAGAAATAAAAAAAATTGCAGTACTCAGAAAAAAAATCGAACAAGTCATTTCTGATTCTAGTGTACTGTACAAATCCACCAACAAAAAGGTGTTTTTTTTTTTTTTTTTTTTTTTTTTTTTTAGTTTTCTATTTTCTTGCTTGTTGTTAACAGAACTGGAAATAGTTTTAAAAAATAATCCGGAAGAATACAAAAAAAAAAATTCTATACGCGCCAACAAGCAGCTGTATTTGGTTTTACCTTACTGTGGCACAAGGCCACAAGTTTATGGCCTCCAGAATTGAACTATCTACCCGACACACTTACACTTACTCTCTCTCTCCACTACACTACACAGTAATAGACTGTTTGCTAACCATTTCGGCACTTTCCCCACACAGGAGGGAGGCAGTTATCAGCTGTTTGTTGCCGTTACTGCTGCTGACTGTGGTGTAACATATTTTATTTTTTAATTTAAATTTATTAGCAAGGTTCGTTGTCGTTGCCCGGTTTAAAGACTTCATGGCTTATTTGTGTGCTAATTAAAACCAAACAACAAATACTAAGATGAAATATGCCTTCATTAATGTACTGGCAATAAAATTTATCATTTGAGTAGACAGGTGTATCTACTGAGGCATGATGGTTAACATGCTTGACAATTAGCAGTCATATTGATTTTTACCTCTCACTAGGTGTTTCATTATACTAATCCATAAGTTAAATTTTGTAAATGCCTATACTAGTTATTTGAAGATACTGGAGATCCATACCAGAACAGCACCATCTCTATTCCACTTAGAAAGGGTACGTTCAATCAGTAGTGGTGGCTCTGATTTTTTTTTTTTTATAAGATGTGGCAGAAATACCTCTCACATAATGGTAAGACATTATTAGTGACAATGGTGTCTTTTTCTAAGTCGGGGGTTCTCAACCTTTTTTTTTTTTTTTTTTTTTTTTAACCCATGGACCAATTTTACTCATAATTTTTTCTTATGGACCCCCACAACCATTCAATAAGAGTGTAAAAAAAAAAAAAACTTTTTTACGAATAGAAAACTTTAGGAATACTAGAAATAGTAAATGAATATGCTTTATTTTGAAGTAAAACTAATGAAAATAAATTTATATTTAACAACTAAATTCTATGGAACATTTATGTATACTAGTACATATATAGGGTCTTAGAGTGGATGGTTTTAGCAGAAATTGCCCCTGTTGCTGAAGAGGTTAATACTGTTAATCCTTCCTTTATATATAATCTCTGTATATTAAATTTTTTAATGATATTTTAATATTTTATATTAGTTAATATATTAACTTTATTTTGTTAATATTTAAAATTAATATTTATTATTAATATATTAAATTCATATAGTAAATTATAATCTTTATCTAATTTTACTTTTATATATAATCCTTCCCTTATATATTAGTTTTTATTTAACTTTTACAATGAAAACATCTGGTTGAATAAAAGGGATGCTAATATACATTGCTTGATCTTTTCTGCTAGCTTTAGAGTTGTTTTTTCTATTTTTAGTATTTTGATATGGCATAGATTACTGTTGATTCTCATTTATAACAACCATTCCGAAGTGAAATTGCTCTATGGACTCCCACATTGCTCTTTTTTTTTTTTTTTTTTTTTTTTTTTTTTTTGTGTGTGTGTGTGTGTATGTGGAGCCCCAGTAATGCTACATAGAATCCAGCTCAGAACCACTGGTTTACATATTGAATGATTTCAACAAAAACACAAAAAAATTACAAAAACTTAAATACTCCAATTTTATTTTTGTTTTGAATGACCCATGTGAGACACCTTTGTATTCTCTTTATCATGTCTGCATAGCAGATAAAAACGTGAAACAAGCATATGGTTATTTGAGCCAAATCTTACAAAAAAAAAAAAAAAAAGTAAATGTATATAAAATAAACAAATAATGGGCCATCTTAAATAATGGCTTATTTGGAACATTGAACAAAACGGAAGAACATGAGTTCACCGCTAAATCTACTCTCCAGTCAGGCTTTGTATCATTTTTTTTGAATTGCCTTTTAGATTGTGTAATGTTAACCTTTAGCACTCTGCATTACTAATATTATTTCCCTTTCATTCTTTTTCAAAGCCTGTTAATTTCACTCCATTGTTTTCTGCTGCCATAGCAGGGTATGACAACACAAGTATAAAATTAAAGCAACCTATTGTTGAGGGATCAGTCACATTCTGTGGCAGGATAAACTTTTTGTACAGCAAATGAAGTCACATACGGAGTGATAACGTTTGAAGAATGCAAAACTTCAAAGTGACTAACCAGGAACCAAGAGAAGTGGGACATAGTCTACGATCTTATTTTTATATATGAGAATGAAGGTAGTCAGTCTTTGTACTAATGTTGACTTACTTCTGCTGCATATTGCCTTTCACAATATCTTGAATAGTATTCTATATTTTTTTTTATGTAAAGGGAATTTAAAAAGAAACAATAAGAAAAATAGGTGATATGGTTATTCCATCTAAATCTACCTCCCTTGTGCTCACCGGTATTCCCTGCATTCTGGACAATCGTGCTTGCTGTAATTATTCATAGGTGTTGAAATCTATCCTGGTTTTGTCTTGCAGACAGAATATCTACATCTTGTGTCTAATCATCTTTGTACAGTTTCAGGTGACGGTTTTAAATTCAGAATTACCAATTTTCCTAGAATGAAAATTTGCTTCTTCCACCATTAAGAATGTTAGGGAATCTTTTATGTCCCATCATTGCCTTGGATAAATAATGGACCATTCTATTTAGATTGCAAGTGAAGATGGAAGAACAAATATATCAGATGCCATTTGTTTGGAGTGAAAAACGGAAAAGCATACATAGTAATAGAAAGTAAAGCATGCATAACAATAGAAAGGGAGGTGAGGTGATAATGCTCACATGCATTTAACACCTGCTTCAGTGAAATGGAAAACCTTGTTAATTTTACATCTTTTCATTTGTACCTTCTTACTTGTTTAAATAATGACCTACATTTTTAACTTAAGTTTTTTTCTAATATTTTGCTGGAGTTGTTCAGCACAAATACTTAACAATTTTCATTGGGCTGTTTCTCTTCAGGATGTTGGTGATTATGGCTCTCCACTATTTTCTGCCCCTTGTAGTGCTTAATAATTTTCATCTTTTTGCCATCTCCCCCAAACTCTGCTCTGCAATCCAATCACTAAATCTCACCAGGTCATTTGTGCATTGCTTTCCTCTAGGCCTTTTATCTTCAATCTGTCCTGTATGTATCAAATTTTCCTAGCCCTCACTCCTCATTTTGTACCCCAGAAATTTCATTTGTTTCTACTTGATGTTAAGTATAAGTACCTTTTTTGCTACCATTGTCTCTAGAAATTCTGTTGTTGCTATTCAGTTCATGATATTCTCAACATCCTTCAGTAGAACCACATTTCTGCTGCTTCATGTCTCCTCTACATTCACTGCCATATAAAAGGACATACTATATAACAGTTCAATACTCTTTTCTTTCTGACAATTTTTTTTTTTTTTTTTTTTTTGTTTTATTTTTGTTAATACTTTGCTCAGCTCTTGGAAGGCATCTTTCGGTATCCCAATACGCTTTCGAATTTTCATGTTGCACTTACACTTCTCAGATATCTAACTTATTGCACCTGCTTGATTTTGGTATCTCCAATGTATAATTTGCATGTTGAGCTGTCTCTCTTTTGCTAATAACCATGCCTTCAGTCTTCTTGCAGTTGATATGTAGTCTTTTCTTCTCTACCTTCTGCAGGAGTTCTCATTTCTTTTCTGTGTCTGCTATGAAAGGTGTTATTTGCATATCTTGTGTTAGGATTGTGGCTGCCAATAATGAATCCTGGTAGACTTCTAATTCTTCTATTGCAATCTGCCTTCTGATTTCAGTGTCACACTTTCTGTCTTCTGCAGATACTTAAATTGTTCTTGTTTGATTTTTGTATCTACAATTTGTAATTTTTTGTGTTGGCTGGCAACCATATATTCTGTTTTATTCTAATTGGTTGTTCTTGCTTTCCTTCACAACCTTTTGTCAGAGTCCCAGTAGTTTTCTTTGTGTGTCTGTTATCAATAGTGTGTTGTTAAGTTTGTGGCTAATGATAGGGACATTTTCCAAGGTGCTTTCAACTGAAGAATTATGTTTTATCAGAAAATGAAAATATGAAAACCATTAAATTTTCCTGGAACTGCCAGTATCATTAAATCCAGAATATGAAGATGTTCGTGTTTTAAATAGCAAGTTCTTCAGCTGATTAAACCAAAAGTTATTTTGATTCCCATTAAAATATGCATATAAATAGGTTATGTTACAGAAATGAAAATTGGCCGAGAAATTAGGTCAAATCACTATTCTCATTGTGTCTAGGGTAGGAGGGAATAATTTTGTGCATGTGTGTTTTGGGGTTTTTTGTTTTTTTTTTGTTTTTTTTTGTTTATTGATTGATTTTATTTGAAGGATGAAGAGGCATTTTTAAATTATACAACAGCAAATACATTTCCCTTGTGCTTTTGTTCATTTAATGTAAAAACACTTTGTTTCATTATGTGAATAGTACTCCTCAAAAATAACGTGTTTATTTATGGATCAGCACTTCTGACAAGGGTAAGTTTTACTCAGTAGCACTTCTGTTTAGCACTGGAGTAAATTATTTGTGTACATTCAAATAAATATAAAGTAATATATATGCTCCTGAAAAATTATTTTGGTTGAGCTATCTGGGGAAGAAGTGTGAGTTTGTAAACAGTGACTATTACTGCTACTAATGCAATACTCTTCATTAAAACGAATCAAATTCTCTTAGTCACTGGCGTGTTTATCCAAAAATAAATATGCTTAAATTCACCTTCATCCCTACCATGCACCAACAGCTTAGGGGTAGAATCTCTGACTGACTGCCAATCCGGGTTTCAGTCCTAGCTAGTGGCAAACAGATGTCTATTCACACTGATGAGCAGTGATACACCAAAATGGTCGGACTGTGGATGACTATATAAAATTTGTGCATTTAGGTAGCAAATTTTCTTTAAGGCTAATATTAAAAATAGCATTTTATGTTGATTAATTTTAATGATTGGCTTTTACAAATTACGAAAAATCCTTCTTGGGCAAGGAGGAAATTCTGTCACAAATTATTCAAAGTACTTTTCGGAAGAAAAGTATGGGGTGGGGAAAATGATCTTAACTAAAGTCAAAAGCTTGAACCATATTTCTTATACTTTGAACATTTTCTGCCTTTTATCCACATGGCTAACGATAACCTCCAGGAGAATGGCACATGCCTTCTCAGGCTAACATTTTCCACTGACATGAAGTGGAAAGATTATATCGAATCAATTGCTAAGTCTGCTGCTTCTCCATGTTGTGCAAGAAAATTTACTTAGCCTTAATCTATCTTAGATGTTTGTAAGTCTGCCATTTAATTATGTTTATAATATTGCTACCACAAATGGTCTGGTGCTCTTGCTATGTATTTAGAGATCCTTGATAAAACTCAAAGAATTTGCAATGTCATTAGTTCTGACCTGGCATCTCTGCTTCTCTCACTTTGCTGCTGTTGTAATGTAGCTTCTCGATAAATAATTTCAGGGTAAGTGTTCTGATGAGTTCTCCTCTATGGTAGCTAGACTTTATGAATTTAATCACAGTACTAAACTGGCAGGTAGGTCTCATTTTCATTTTTGAAATCACTAGATGTAACCATAAATTCTTTGAGATTTTCCTCATGTTTCTTGCTTGTGGAACTCTTCTGGCTTCTCACTTTCCAATCCAGTTTGCATTTAAATTTTTGAAGATCAATGTCAATTGTTATCTTCTGTTTTAATTTCTAGTCTTTTATTGTTCTAGAACCTTCATAATGTTTTTCAAATATTCTTTCACATTTGGTAACACCCTGTGTGTTTTTTGTGATGTCAATGAATACTTGTCACTTTTGAGATGCTTGTTTTAGTAGAGACTTTGTAATACCAGATACAACTATAACAACACCAGTTTTCAATACTGGTGTCAGACACCTTTGGACAACACCTGCACTAATATTACTTGCTTCATAATACTTGCTCAAATAGTAACCACCGAATAGTGATCCAAATAGTAATCCTTATAGTGAACACTTAGACGCCACGCAAGTTCCTATATACATTTCCTTTACCATCATGTGATCTACTTATTCAAAATGGAATCACCTGTGTTTGCTCTCTGGTGATCTGTGTTCAAACTCCAGTGTTGGCAGCGACACTTTATTCCTATATAATAGTGTTAGTGGCTTTGTTACCTTGTTTGGAGTGAAATGATTTTTTAAAAAAAAATCCACATGGAATTTGTAGATTTTTATTTCTGGATTAGACCGATTGTTATCGAATGTGTCGTTTCACTTTTAAGAAATTGTCACAATTTCTGGTAAGTTTTGTATGCTGGGTAAAGAAAAAAAAAAACTTTGTTTTCATTTACCTATATATTGGGCCTCCAAAACTTTTGGTAAATATTTTTTTTTTTTTTTTTTTTTTTTTTTTTTTATCAAGTATTGCAATATGAAACTAGGTGGGTAAGAAAAACAAAGATCATCTTACCCTTTCAGTACGTGGTTTGCCATCAACCTCTAACCTTCGGGTCTTCACTCCTTTCCTCACTTGTATATAAATAGTTTACTAATAGCTATTTACGTAATAAAGTGGTTTGGATTAGCTACCTCCAAATGAACAAATTGTAATTCTATAGATCTTTTATAAAGCCAGTGAGTACGGTGTCTGCCTTTTGGCACTGAAAATTTTCTATTGTTGTTATGAATTACGTGTTGTCAGTGCTATTTATAATGATGAGGTCACAATATTCTTTATATCATGTTGATAGCTATAGCACTTTTGAGTATATCTTAGGGTTAATCAGTGCATGAACGAGGAAATTGGACCAGAAAGGAAGCAGTCAGAAGGTGAAAGTTGTAAATATGACTTATTAAAGGAATACAACACGGTAAATAAAACATACATTATGCTGGGTCAAAAACATAAATTGTATTTTTTTTTTTTTTTCTCCTCCTCCAGACAGTATAAAAAATATCGTGATTTAATAAATTAGCTATTTTTGAATTTCTAGTATTTGTATGTCTATAATTCTCAAAATGTGTGTATGTGTGTTTATGCATTTCCAGTGTTTTCATCTGATTTCGATAATTGTTTTTTGTTTGATAGATAATTCTTCAGTGCTAATTTTGAGTCCAGATTCGCTGGAAAAAATTACAATCTTGATGATGAGAAATCAAAAAAAACTGATTTTTTTTTTTTTACATTTTGCACAAAAATCAAAGGCAGATTTAATGTCTGTATAAAATAAAAAAAAAAAAACGTAGTCAGTTTAAAAAATCTAATGCAAAAGATTATTAGAATTATAAAAATAAAAATATATTATAAATAAAAATTATTGTGGCTGTCAATGGTTACTGAGTGTGAAGGATACAGGTTGGTGGCAAATCATATACTGAAAGGGTAAGATGATCATTTTTCTTACCACCTAGTTTCATATTGCAATCTCTATAAAAGGCTGTGTGTGACGAATGCACGGCCACAATTTTTGACAGATTTGCCCCCAAATTTACATGAACATGCTCCAAGTTAGCAGGAAGGCCAAGACTGACTTTGCATTTCCCAACTCCCATCCATAGTGGAAATAATCGATTTTTTTTCATGCTTCCACCGTAGTTTTCATGTAGTTTTTCTACTGGCCAGAGTGAGAGCCAATAGCTGGCTGCCATGAATAGGCAGGAAGATTCTATTGGCCAGCAGGAGAGCCAACAGCTGACTGACACGTATGTTAACTAGCATGCAAAAAAAATCGATAGCTGCATTCGTCACAAGTGGGAAAAATTTAAATCTGCATGGCACTTTACTCCAATTGGCTCATTCGCTTGCTTAAACTCAACGTTGATTCTGTTTCTGCAGAACTGGGTTGGGTGTGAAAAAGTATTTGTTGTTAACATTCTTTTTTCATTCGGTTTTTCCAGTTACGAGTCCTTTTTTAAAGCTGATCGTTTTGTGTTCATTTTGTTTAGTTCTCTTTTCATAACAGATTTAATGTTTAGTATTGAGCTTAGAAAAAATTTGCAGTGTGAGATAGGCAAGAAGTAAGGCAATGGGCACTCCTTTAAAGGCAAGGAAGGGCAAAAATATTTTAAGTCAAGTGATAGCAATTGCTGTATGAGTTGTGTGATTTTTGAATTAAGCATGGGAAATGCCGGGCCATGCTGCTAGTGTTTAATAAAAATTAAAAAAAATGTACCAAATGTTTTGGAGGTGCAATATATTGGTAAATGAAAACAACATAAAGGTTTTCAAGCAGTGTACAGAACTTATCAATAATTATGAATTTTTTTTTTTTTTTTTTTTTTTAAATGAAACAGCTCTAGTCCAGAAATAAAAATTTACAAATTTCATGTAGATATTATTAATTGTATATGTCCTTTCTATACTGTAAAGCCAGGTCCAAACTATGGTACTCAGGCCCTACAGATTAATTCTCATTTAATTGATAGCACTTTCTTTAGTATATGGCATGATACAAGTAGGGTGATCTTCTGAGCAACTTGATGTTACCTGGAACAATGTTAGTAAAATTGTTCATTCCTTTTCTCATGAGGCCCAGAGCTCCGATTACTATTGGTACAGTCTCGGTCTTTATTCCCCACATCCTGTTAATCTCAATCTCCATGTCCTTGTATCTGGACAATTTCTCATTAATTTACATGGCAATGTTTCTTGATGATGATTCTTATTATTTAAATCAGTACAAAAAGCCCAAACACACACAAAGCCACTAACATGCAAGGGGTTACAGAGTGTGAAAGAATATAAGAAAAACATAAAGGAGAATGAAGATAACAATTGACATTGCATTTAAATTTTTGAAGATCAAAGTTTACTTGAAAGCCAGAAGCCGTTTTAGATTCCCACAAGCAAGAAGTGTGAAACTGTTAGCATAGAATTTAGGTTACATATCATTGCAACTGTAGAATGATGGGGCCTAGCCGCAAAGAAAGAACCTTTCTGCTTTTCTTTATCTTAAGATTCGGATTAGACCAAAAATGAACCGTTGGAGCTGCTCAATATGCTTTCCAGCCTTCAGCTACTCTGACAGCTTTCAGGAGAAATGATATCTTTCCATGTTTCTGCTTTCCCACAGATGCACTGTGACAATGGCTACTTTATGGCTCTTTCCATAGAAAATGTTCAAGCAAGTTCCATTCTTTAGTTCCACCACCAGTTCAGATGTTTACAGCTAAAGCTCACCATGTTAAGTCGATTGTAATTGACCATGCTCGTCCCCCTGTATCACAAATGTAAGGTGGAAGTTCTACTAGGAATGCTCTTTTGCAAAAACTGATTTCTGGAACTGATTATTGTAGGAATGTTTCCCCAAATGTTTTAATCTTAACCTCTTCAAGTCGCGGGTCAATTGTTACCTAGCTACCATAGTCTTATAATCTTACATTCATATCACATGCCTCCTCCAGTAACACTCTACCTTGAGCTGCTCTTGAGCTTTGTATTTGGCGAACAGTAGTGAAAACTAGGCGTGAAATTATGAAATGTCAATGAATGTAAGCTGAATTTTCTTTTTGTAATGCAATGAAGAGGAACTAGTTTCTCTTGACAATTTATTCAAGAATTGAGCAAGAATTATATTTGCTACTTGCATATATTAGGGAGTTCTTTCAATAATACTCTCAAAATACTGTGTAAGATTAAAGGATATTGTTCATTTATGGGGAAGGAGTACTGAAAATATTTTAGCTTCTCTCCTATTCCAAAATCTTATCAGATACCATTTCTCTTTTGTTGCCTGTCCTCCATTTCTCTTTTGTTGCCTGTCCTCCATTTCTCTTTTG
The DNA here is from genome assembly GCA_903632075.3 of Acanthosepion pharaonis. Classification (NCBI taxonomy): domain Eukaryota; kingdom Metazoa; phylum Mollusca; class Cephalopoda; order Sepiida; family Sepiidae; genus Acanthosepion; species Acanthosepion pharaonis. The sequence goes on from CAHIKZ030004289.1 coordinate 1,365,639, forward strand.
TTGCCTGTCCTCCATTTCTCTTTTGTTGCCTGTCCTCCATTTCAAACTGTTGCCTGTCCTCCATTTCCATTTCTCTTTTTTGTTGCCTGTCCTCCATTTCTCTTTTTGTTGCCTGTCCTCCATTTCTCTTTTGTTGCCTGTCCTCCATTTCTCTTTTGTTGCCTGTCCTCCATTTCAAACTGTTGCCTGTCCTCCATTTCAAACTGTTGCCTGTCCTCCATTTCAAACTGTTGCCTGTCCTCCATTTCAAACTGTTGCCTGTCCTCCATTTCAAACTGTTGCCTGTCCTCCTCCATTCCTCCATTTCAAACTGTTGCCTGTCCTCCATTTCAAACTGTTGCCTGTCCTCCATTTCAAACTGTTGCCTGTCCTCCATTTCAAACTGTTGCCTGTCCTCCATTTCAAACTGTTGCCTGTCCTCCATTTCAAACTGTTGCCTGTCCTCCATTTCAAACTGTTGCCTGTCCTCCATTTCAAACTGTTGCCTGTCCTCCATTTCAAACTGTTGCCTGTCCTCCATTTCAAACTGTTGCCTGTCCTCCATTTCAAACTGTTGCCTGTCCTCCATTTCAAACTGTTGCCTGTCCTCCATTTCAAACTGTTGCCTGTCCTCCATTTCAAACTGTTGATTTTGCCAGATAATGCACTCTATCACAGAAACTTAAAATAAAGTCCACTCAGCAGAGCTTCAGTATAAACCATAGGTGGCCTCTGTGGATGTTGAACAAACCCAAATAGGTCTGAGCTGGCTTCTGCAAAAGGGATGATTGGTGTGATCAGCAGTACACTTTCACACTAAGTAGATCCTTGCATCTTAATGGCTTTGTTGCTTTACATGGGGTGAAATGATTAAAAGAAAACAAAGCGAAAAAAAACTACCAGATGGTGAAAAAAAAACCCCATCAAACTCATTGCTGAATTTGAAGGCTTGACTACAGATCAAATCAGTAGGTGAGTGGGTTGAGATGGTTGAATTGGTATGTGACCTCCTCGACAAATTAGTGTGAAAGTTGGCACGTGTGTTTGTATATTTTTTAAAAATTATCTCTTTTCTTTTCTTTTCTTTTTTATTTTATTTTTTTTTTTTTTTTTTTTTTTTTTTTTTTTTTTTTTAACTAAATATTAAGATGGAAGTTTACCTACATCTAAAGTGATAAAATTTGTCAGGTGAATAAATAAAAAATCCATTGCTTCTTTACAAAGCTTCTTTAGAAAATTACTTTGTTTTGATACAAAACTGAGCAGATATGAAAATTTTGGGAGTCTATAAAAAGGATTTTGCTTAAAGGCACTATTTGTTGGCAAAAGTTCTTTGTCATTCAGTTGGTTAGAGAACATTGGATCTATCGATGGTTCCCTCATCCCAGGCAAATGTAGGTTCAAATCCTGCCAGAGAGCATATATTTTCTTAAGATTTCTTGAATATTCAGGCTTGTAGATGAAAATGAATAAATATACTGTTTGATAAATATATAGAGTATTAACTTGAATATGAGTATCCACTAAAAACAATGTTTAAAGTGATAAAATCTGTTAGATTAATAAATAAAAAAAAAATCCATTGCTTTTGTTATAAAACTGAGCAGATATGAAAATTTTCAGCCTGGCTTGATCAGTAGTTGAGATGATTAAACTGGTATGTGACCTCCTGGATAAATAAGTGTGAAATTTGGCACGTTCATATTATATATATATATATATATATATATATATATATATATATATATATATTTTATTTTATTTATTTTTTTTTTTTTTATTTCCATCTTGATACTTAAGATGGAGGTTTACATGCATTTATAATGTTGAATAAAATAGTAGAATTAAACAGCTGAGATTTGATATGTTAAGACCTTGGTGTCTTAAGTCCAATGCTGTAACCACTGATTAATGAACTATTAATTAAAGGTTATATATACAATGTTGTTTTTTTTTTTTAAACATGTTTGGTATAGTGAGCAATGACAGTTTTAAAGACGACTGAAACAAAGAGGAGGTTTTTCCTTAACATCAGGAATAGTCAAAACTTCACATGAGAAAAGAGGGCTTGGAAAATTTTGTTAGAAACAATAGTACTGAAGTGTTGTTTAGTATAATTCCACCTATATTGCATTGAATGTTGGACAAGAAGCAACAGAAATGTGGTTCTGCAGAAGGATGATGAGAATACCATCATCTGAACATGTTTTAAAGAAAATGGAAACTACAAGGACACTTATATTTAATATCAGGTTGACACTTGAAATTTATAGGGCAAATAATGGATGAAAAAGGGTTTGGAAAATATGATACTCACAGGACAAATCAAAGTACAAGGAAATAGTGCATAGCCTAAATGGCAAAGTTGAGTGAATGGATAGTGGAGCAGGGTTTGAGAGAGTTGGTGCAAAGACACATTTATTGAGAGCTACAAAAGATGGGAAGTTGGGGAGAGCCATGATCGCCTGCTTTCTAAAGAAAATTCTAAAATAGTTCTCTTGCATTAGCCAATGTAACTATTTCTCGTTTTCACATATTTTGTGGGGTGGGGAATGATCTTGAAAAGCTTAAAATGATCGTCACTTATCTGTTTACAGTAAGTTTCTCACTCGCACAGAAATAAAATGGGTCAGTTATTTATCTGATTAACTTCTTATATAATTTTATCTTTCATTTGTTTATTTTAAATTTAATGTAGTTTCTCATTCATTTCTTTCAGAAAATCTTTGCTTTCACAGGATATAATCCCCCCCCACCACACACACACTAATACCTGAATAGTCAGAATCAAGTCAGTTAATATTACAAACATCAATATTTCATTGAACTCTGTCAAGGTTGAAACAGGAGATAATTATTTTATTTTTTTTGGTGTTTTTCTTTGTCTTTTGTGTTTTAATGTCGTTTGGTTTTGTTGCCTTCTCTTATATTCTTTTTAATAAGTTACCAACAATGAACTCTCCTCATAGGGGTGGAAGCACTGTATTTGGTTGCTCAGGAGATTTGGCTGAATCTTGTTTTTTTTTTCCCCCACCTGGTTAAAATGTGATTCTGCTTTGGGCTTATAGAAGTTTGTGTTAATATACGAAGTAGCTACTATTGTTAACCACTCATCTGTTCTGCTTCATCATTGCAGAGCATCTTTTTTGCAGTTCTACCAATTGTTACCTGGGAATTCTATGCACCTTTCCTATTTTCCAATGATAGATCTAGACCCATCTCCATTGGAAATTAGAATTTTCAACATCTTTTGTAATAAAAAAAAAAAAAAATTATCTGGAATAGTTGTGCCAGCAGGAATTTAAAAATAAACTTCTAAAATGTTTTTAACTTGAGCAAGAAATGACTTCTATGTTTTAATGCCTCCAAAATGAAACTGCTATCTTTTACTTATCATAGAGAATTATTTTCACCTTTCATCTGCATGGCTGATGCTAACCTCCAAAAGAGCAACTAACTGCGTCTTCATGGTCTCGTGTTTCCTACTCGCATGAAATGAGTGATTTATATTGAATCATTTGTTAGGTCCGCTGCTAGAAATGTTGCTTCATAGGTATCATGCCAGAGAATTTTCTTGCCTGAATCCATCTTGCACATGTATAAATATACTGTCGCTTTCTGCATTGAATATTGCTGCCATATCTGATCTGGCACTTTTTTTTATATGTATCTTGAGATTCTTGACAAAATCCAAAGAATGATCTGTAATGTTATCAATCCTGACCTGGCATTTTTACTTCACTTTCTCACTTCACTTTCTCACCATCATAAAATTGCTTACCTCTGTGTCCTTTCTATAATTTTCTTTTCATGGTAATTGTTCTAATAAGCCTTCCTCCTTGGTACCTCAACCACATGAAGTTAAACATACTGTTAGAATGGCTACTGGGGGGGTGGATTAATGAATAGCAGCTTGGATTGAGGAATCGGAGCCAAGTTCAAATTCCGATCGAATCCATTACATTCTCTTATGTACTAATAACCTTGGGAAAGGTATGAATTCTTTTCCTCTCCTTCCAACTCTGGGTAAATAGCAGGACAGACTGGTTTTCTATAGCTTTGGGTGTCAACCAGTCTGAGAGAAAGTAACTCTGAACTCAAAACTGTATGTAACCCTTTTTTGAACAAGCCTACAGACTTTGAATATCCCACATAAATATTGGCCTTGTGCCACATTCCTGTCTTGTTGGGAGGTCAGTAGATACTGGCTCGATGATCCCCTGCTATGTTTGACAAATGATGACGAGGTCTCATGATTTTACTGTTGAAATAGCTAGATGCTATTAAGTTCTATTCTAATAGTTCCTTTTCTTGCACTCGGTGATGTGCATAGGTTTGGTGATGCCTGGGGCCAAATCCTCAATTGTATGCCTGTAAGAGTCAAGTAACAGGGCCTACCCCAGTCTTGTTTATGAAGACATGGATCCACATTCACACCAGCTTGTGCGACTGTAGGGTACTTGTAGAATAAAGTTAACAATTTCAAAAACTAAATTTTCATTTCACTTTTGATTGGATGCTCGAGGCTGTCACACCTTGCGCTCCATTTCTGCATGCTACTGCTTCCACTTCTCACCTGTGGAACTCTCTTCTGGTTTCTTGCTTCCCTTCCACTTACATCGTTCAAAAATTTAAATACAACATCAATCGCTATCTTTTGTCTTCTTGAATTGTTTTGTTTTTTTGTTTTTTTGTTTTGTTTTTCTTTTATTTTTTCTCATAAGACTTATTCCCTTTCATTCCTAGTAATCCCTTGTCTCAGTGGCTTTATCACCTTGCTTGGGGTGAAAAGAATAAAAAAAAAAAAAAAAACAAACCCAAAAACTTTGTGCTAGGTCAAATAGATATAACTGTTTTTTGATGCAGCATGATTCCTGTAAAAAAAAAAAAATAATACCATGGAGAAAATTATTTGAATATTGTGTCATACCAAATAAGTTTGATACTGTTTAGTTCAAGTATTAAATTGAAAAATCTTATTCTGTTGGGATTGTATTTTGTATACAAAACAATTTGAATACTCAGATTCAAGTCATCTGAATCTTACATTAATCTTTTATTTGGCTCTGACAAGGTTGATACTGGGTAGAACAGCTTTTTAAAGGCAGTGCTCAGATATCAGCTGATTAGACAGGAAAATGGTGTCATACTTTTCTAAAAGTCATGTATAATTTTCCTCTGTTCATTTTTGATAATGATATTGGTCCTGACTTGACATCTTGGCTTCAGTCACTTTCTCACAGCCGTAACATAGCTTCCCTGTGCCTTTTCTATAAATATTTTCATGGTAATTGTTCTGATGAACTTTCCCCTTTGGTATTTACATTTTATGAATTTAAGCGCAGTGCTAGATTGTCAGCAAGATCTCCTCATTTTACAGTTGAAATGGTCAGATGTAACCTTAAGTTCTATAACTGTTACTTCTCTCACACTTCTCACTTGTTGAATATTCATTTGTTTCTGCCATCAGTCAAATTTTGCACATACACTATTGTCCTCTTCTTTGTTGTTTTTATCACAATGTTTCGGCAGTTGTGCACTCCAGACTTCATCAGGTGATTTTTTTTTTTTTTTTTTTTTTTTTTTTTTTTCAAAAATTTAAATATATCAATTTTTATCTTCTATTTTCATAATTCCTCTTTTATTGTTCTCTCTCCATAATGTCTTCTTTATCTCATTCTTTCACATGCCTTTCAAACTACTTGCATCTTAGTAGCTTTATTGCCTTTCTTTTTGTACAGATTTCATTTCAAGGCTGAAAAACCTCTACAAACATAATTTTTTAGTAGATTGGCGGTGAGGATTTTCTTGATTGAGATTATCACCACCTTTTTAAGGGATTATTTACATGGATTTAATCATTCTGCAGTCATCATCTTTGTAAAACTCTTTCCACTTTACTTTACATCTGCTGTGATATTGGATTCACTTTCTGCTCAACTTGAACCAAACATTTTATTAATGGTAGTAGACTATTCACTCTTGTCCATTGTTCCACTGAACAAGAGTATATGCATTTTCCTGTTTAATGCCTGTACTCAAAGAATAATTAACTAAGATATTCTTTAGCGTGGCCATGGCTGACCTCACTTGACAACTTTCAACAGTGGCAATAACTACCCTTCCTACCCAATCGGTAGATTAAATAAACAGTTCATTTGAGAATTTCCTGTTTTCTAAATTATTACACACCTGATAAAAGCTGGAGTGCACAACTGCCGAAACATTGTGATAAAAACAACAAAGAACAGGACAATAGTCTGTGTAAATCATGTAGTTATTAAAATTCATCTGTCGGTGACAGCTATTTTAAGTTTTCCTGCTCAGAACTGTAAACAGGCAAGTCAATAAGTAGCCATTATTTAAAAACTTATGTTGTTATAATTTTATTAAAAATGTTCAGTACCTTTTATAGAATTAATTCTGACATGTAATTAGGAACTTTCTGTTTGGATATTCATTAATTATATGATGATGATGATGATATGGCTGTGATAACTTCTGGTCTTAATTGATTGGAGGTGTTAACACCTACATGTTTTGTCTTGTTGAATTAAAACCAGCTACAGTAAGTATCTCATTCAGTACCACAGGTTTGCTTGTTAGTTGCCTGACAGTAACCAGTTGGGTGTTTCATAGGGGTTGACACTCAGTGCATTTCTGTTCATGAGCAGGAGTAGTGGTGGAGTATGATGGCTGGGTGGCAGTTTTTTTTTTTTTTTTTCTTTCTTTTCCTTCTTTTTCTCTCCTTTCTCCATGCTTAATGATTTTTCAAAATGGGTAGTTGTTTTTTAATAGTGTTCCATATAAAAACTCTTATATACATAGGAATATAGAAATAACATTATTATTTATAACAAAGATAAGTTTTAAGACAAGCAATCTTTGTAAGTAAAGTACCCAATATAAAGAAGTGGAGCATTAATAGTAAATAACATAAGTCTGAACTATTTATATCATTCAGACTGTCGTCCTCATCTTTATTGCCATATTCATGGTGTTTCAGCCGTTGTATGCTCTGCCTTCTTCAGGTGATATATGTTGTAATTTCAAACTGAACCCTTTTAGTTCACAGTGGTAGATTGCTCTAATTCCACATGCCATGCCTTTTCTGGGTAATTCAGTTCAGTTAATTCCCTTTAGTAACTCAACTCTCTAAGTTTTTGTTTGCCTCTGCTGTGGCCAGGGATTGAACTCAACAACTCTTGGGGTCAAGTCACTTTCTGGATTAGTTCAACCAATGTTTTTATCTATTAGGCAATCTACCCCAGCGAACTGGCTAAGAGAGTTTGGTTCAAAATTCCAATGTATATCAACTGAAGAAGGCCGGAATGTATAACAGTTGAAACCTGAATATGGCAACAGAAATGAGGACAAGAGTCTGAATGATGTAAATCTCAAAAATATAAACAGATAATTCTGAACATTTTATTTTATACATTTTTATCTTATATATAAAATAACATGGCCTGAAGATTGCATGAAAAACTGTCGATGCTTAAAATTGACCTCAGTGTCCAATTTTACATTTACTCTAATATTGAGCACTTTTACCCATAAATGCAGAATATCTTAAAATATATATAAATTAAATGAATCTGTGTGTATCCATGTTTAACATTTCATCATTGTGAGAAGTAGACTGTAATCTAATGAATATACGAGCTTTGAACAACTGGGATCAAGTGACACTCAGCTGGAAGTTAGAGAATTCCAATCATGGAATTATATAGTCAGGCTGCATTCTAGCTAATGGGTAATAACCATGGTTTGAGTAAGAGAGATAGTCAGACATGGAGTTCTTTAGCTGATGGAAAGATCTGGATTGTCTGTCATAAGAGAAGACCACATGTACTGCAGTTAAGGCAGCAGTGGTGTGTCTAGAGCAGTAAAGATGTTTTAAGTGTTACTTACCCATGCCTAAATCATGCCAAGTGATCTGATTCATGAATAAAGAACATTGTTTATCATGACCAGTAGACTTCTTATTTTCTCACCAAGGTCATATCTCAAAATGGCTGTTATTTGAGATATTGCTGTATGTCTTGACTTCTGTTTCTTTGTTGTACATACATCAGACCTTTTTCCAGTTTGGTTCACTGACACAAAATGGGAATTGGGGTTGATCAAGAGCTACCTAGTTGAAGTACTATTTAAGTGTCCTGATTGTATGTTCATATGGGCTTATTAGGCTCTCCTCACTTTATCCCATTCCCCACCACATACCCCACACTTTTTTTTTGTTTCACTCAAAGTATGGTGATAATGCCACTAAGTTGCAACTGGGAGTGAAAGAGCATGAGAACACTTTATCAAGGCGAAAGGAAATAAGAGTGGGATTCAAGAAGACAGATGATAGCAGTTGGCATTACATTTAATTTTTTGAAAAGTGAGAGGGATGCAAGAAGCCAGAAGAGTTCCACAGGCAAGAAGTGCAAGAAGAAAAACTATTAGAATAGAACACAGTTACATCAAGTTAAAAGTAAAATGGTGAGACCTTGTTAACAACCTAGTACTACACTTACTCATGCAGCTGAGGCACCATGTTGGAAAGGCTAGAATATTTGCCATGAAAATATTTATAGAAAAGACAGAAGGAAGCCATGTCAGTGATGGGGGGGGGGGAAGTGACTGAAGTCTAGACCCTTAACTACATGATGGTAACATTTTTTTTATCTTCTTTGCTTTCTCTTTTACTATAGTTGAGTACATTTAATATATCTATATTTAAAGCTGTATTAGAAAGTTAATCTTTCTCTTTATGCTTTTCAAAATTTGTATAAATCTTGTCTCTTTGTTGGCGAAATATGAACAAGTATTTTTACACCACTTAAGCAGATGTTTTTATTTTGCCAATTGTGTTGTGGAAGATAGAGGTCAATGGTGCATCTCCCTTTCAAGTGGTATTGAGATATGCGTACTTGAAATTTTGAATGCTATTCAGCAAGTTGATTAAAGGACAGGTTAAGAAAAAAAAAAAAGAAAGATACATAAAAGGTATCCAGTCGTCATGATGAATTATTTCTTTTCAAAAGAAATAGAACGTTTTCTAGACTCTAAATTTGAAGAACAATTGTTGAGTTTGTAGAAGGGCCTTTCAGAGCTCATACTTGTATAAACTTAGGCAACGTATTAGTTTTTTTAACCTGTTTTATTGGAATCATTAACTTAAAAAAAAAATCAAATTGACAACGCTTAAGTTTTTATTTGATTAGAATAAACTTTGTATGCGTTTTGACTAATTCCTTAGTTTTTCTTTTATCAAATTTCATTTGTTTACATTTTCTATTGAGTGTGCATGTGTACTGTATCAGTTTGGTATACCAGCTGTTTGGAAGTGGAAAAGAGAGCCCTCCAAAGGATTGCCGTTTCCATGGAATTCTCAGCATTCACTGCCAGAACTGCATCTCTTTGAATCTTAAATCCACATGATTAAGTTCTGTAATCTATAAAGTTCATAGGGGGCACTACATGTACTGCAGTTAAGGCAGCAGGGGTGTGTCTAGAGAGAAATAGTCTGAAAGAGCCAATCCTTTTGTAGGTTGGTTATGAATTCAGTTTTCTTTTGCTACCTTAAGGCAAGGGAACCCTATTTAATCTATATCTGGAGGGAGTAGACCAATTTATATATATATATATATATATATATATATATATATATATATGAGTCACACTTGCAGATTGTTTTTTATTTTGTCAATTGCAGAGTCTAGAAAGGTCAGTTGGGCACCATCTCTGAGAAAAAGAGCACCATGATGTAATTTACTCTGTCAGAAATTTGGAAACTGCATGCTGTACTGTTTGGCAATCACACTGGATGCTCCAATACAAACATTTCAGGGTGTTTGGGTGTCAATCTGAGGACTGTGCAGAGGATTCAAAAAGAGTTTAATGGTTAAAATGCAGGTATTTGGAGTGATCACTTGTGATGGCAAAATTATGCTTTCGTTCATCTTCCCAAAGGGCCTCAGACTCGACATGGAGGCATATATGAAATGACTTGAGGAGGTAATACTGGCCTGAAGTCAAGAGGGTGGCTGCTGGAAGACCCTGGTTCTAGCAAAAAAGACTCTGCACCATGCCACACAAACAAGAGAACCCAGTTATGGCTATCAGACAATTTCTGCGACCACATCATCCCTTATATCTGACCACCTAACTCCCCAGACTGCAACCCCTTTGTGTGGAGGTGCAGTTGAGCAAGACGAACAAAACTCCTTGTAACCCCAAGGATGGACTGAAGGCAAGGATTATGATGATTTTCATCAATTTAACCAATTAGATCATCCAGAAGAGTTGCAGGAGATTGCAGAGTCGTCTGGAGGCCATGGTTGAAGCCAATGCCGATTTTTATCGAATAAATTTACTTGTTAGTATTTCAAGATATTTTGTGTAATTTTGGCAAATATGTTAAAATGAAGTATTGGTATTATCTTATTTAGACAGCAATGTATCCATCACACCATTGCCGAGTGGTTAGAACGTTCACTTTCTAACCATGAGACCTGGGTTCGAATCTCACCATGGTTGATTTGTCAGGAAGGAGACCCTTTTGATGTTATCGGAATGGATCGAGGTTGATCCCAGCATGCGGCACCTTCGGAAAGTCACTGAAAACCATACCACAGGTTGATGCAAGCCTTGTGAGTGAAATTGGGTAGACAGAATTATTGAGAATTATCCTCAAGATAGCTGTGCTAGCACAAAGCCACAAGTCATCGTGCTCGAGGGCTTGAGAATGCTAGCCCTATTCAAATTGTCAATCTCACTAGATAACACACCCTCTCCCAGAAACTCTAACTCAGGTCTCCTCAGCGTAGTTGGGGGGCCCTGTGGGTGTTGAGCAAACACAAATGTGCCTGAGTGAGAGTCTGCAATAAGGATTGGCTAGCCGCCCTAATAGATGGGTACCCTCGAATACGAGTGGCCAGCTATATATATATATATATATATATATATATATATATATATATATATATATATATATAACTAAGGGGTTTTGCATATTTTACGTTCTTTCTCCATTGATCTACTGTTTCTTCAGAATAGCTGATCATGGCTCTCCACAACTTCTTGTCATTACTTTCTGTAATACTTTCGCTTTTGTGAGCACTTTTTCTTTTGTACTTATCATTATTTTTTCACTAAAACTTGTCTAGCATATTTTCACTGTTTTGCATCACATTTGATACGCCTGATGTCAAATTTTTCAAGTGCTTTTTCAAAATTTTTTCTTCATTGTATTACCAAAGAATTTCAGCTGCCTTTTCTGATTCAGTAGCAATTTCTTTCCAAGTTTCTATTCTACCTTGTTTCTCAACATTTCCATAATATTCTCAGCATTCATTGGTAGGACTACATCAATTTCAAATTGCAAACTATCATAATACAAGTCCTGTAACCATTAGGGTTAAAGCTGCAACTAATCTACTGCAACTCTATCAGCCGTGGTTTGTTTCTAGCTTTCATGGGCAAACTACAGTCCACAGCCTGCTTACACCCCATTTGGTTTTCTGAATTTCATGAGGAAAATGTTTAAAATTAGGTTTTGTTTCATTCTCACTTGTTCACTCACATGTTCTCTTACGTAACTAATAAGTACAATGTTTCTTGACTTTTGTAAACATTCGTTGAAGAAAATGTTTTCAGCATTGTAAACAGTTGGTGGTTTTGCATTAAGGAACTTTATACATCTGTAAACATCTTTTGCTTTAGAAATATTTCTCTGCAAAAGAGATTTTTGTAATTTTAAATCCTTTTTCTTGGTATTTTTAAATCAATAAATAAGAAACAAATCACATGGCGATGTAGGTGGTAATCAGTCATCACTGATAATATATACAAAGATTTCAGTCTTTTAATTATAGAAAAATATTTTCTCCAAAGGAAAAAAAAAAAAAATTAGGTAAACATGTACCTTCGTACCAGAAATAAGGCCTCGTGATAAAAGGATTGTTTTTCCCATGGCACTGCTTTTTTAACTACCTTCACTCTTCAGTAATGTCACTATTTGATAGAAGCCCACAAAGTGGTAATCTTGGCCTGGCTTCCTGGCGATGCAGGCATTAAGGGAAATCAAAAATCTGATACACTGGCAAAAGAGGCAACCAAAATGGCAATAACCAACATTAGACTCCAATATACAGATTATAAAAATGAGATCACACAATACGTTAAAAGAAAATGCCATAAATTTGGGATAAGCTTCCAAGCAACAGACTGTACAAATATCAGTCAGACTGGAAAAAAGTGAACCATTACATGATCAAAGACAGGACATAGGGCTAAGCAGAGTCTGATTTGGACATATACATCTTACACACAAATACTTAAAGCAGAAACTGCATCTCACTGCATTTCTTGTGAGCAATTGCTCACTGTTAAGCGCATCCTAATAGACTGCAAAAATACAAAAAAAAAACACAACAAATACTTTTCAAAAATGTATCTTTTTCTCAAATAAAAGGCAACCTGAAAGAAGTAGACTGCTTCCAACACTTATAGAAGAAAACACAATGTCTTATCTATAAACTATATCTCTAAAAAAACATGTTTACCCTAAAATTGTGTTAAAAAAAACTGTAGTTGAAGCCATGAAGTTGTGTACAAAATATTTGGATTTTGGCATTAAGTGAGCCCTGGAGGTTGTCATGCCGCTGAACAAAATCAACCAACCAACTGTTTTGGCATTAATGACCCATAGTGGTTGATATGCTGGTTAAAGAACCAACCAATCAATTTCTCTTTAGCAAAATTACATGAAAAATTATAAATTAAGAAGCTATATTGTAGCATCTGTTTGTAAGCTGACAAATTTAATTTATGATTTACAGTCTGAATAATATCCCCCCCTCCCGCTTTTTGTTATTCTAGCAACATTTTGTCCAGTGTACCCACCCAAGCTTTCTTCTGCCACTTTAAACAACCCTCAGAACAATTTACTCTTATAGATTAAAGCATTCTGTTTGAATTTCTCCAAAGGTTGCCTGGATTGGCAAACACCCTAAAAATGCTGGAATGCACAATGACCAAGATGTCATGATAGTAAAAGATCAAAGAGGAACACATTAGTCCGACTATAAATAATAGCAACTCCTCATCCCAGTAATTATGACGGAAATTTCCTTAGCAATCTTCGGAACACTTTCCAAGGCAGCTGACTCTTGAATGTTTTCAAATGTTCTTCTCGGTTTCTAGTTTTATACTCTTTTATCAGAGAAAAGTGTCTATACAAATACAAAACTGGAAGCGAGTTTCACATGTGAGAAATGGAACTCTCTTGCGACTCTTTTTGCTTTCCAGTCAACTCTGATCTTCACAGATTGACACGCAATGCCATTTGTTGTTTTTTGTCTTCGTTTTTTCCAAATCCTGTATTGTTCTCTCTCCTTAATAATGTTTCCCTACCATATTCTTTAACACTCAGTAACCACTTGTATCTTAGTGGTTTTATTGCCTTGGGTTGAAATGATTAAAAAATAAAATCTTCTAAGGAATTTCAATTGCTATTTGAAGTTAGAGCATAGTAAATCTGTTATTTTTAATTTGTTTGGCTGTTAAATCTGAATTCAGATCAAACTTGTGCATATGCTTTTGAATAAGCATTCATTTTTTTTTTTTTTTTAATCTAATTTTACTATGCTTCTTTGGAAGCATTTATCTTAAGTTATCAGTTTGAATACTTATACAATGCTTATAAGAAATTATTTTTTTTAATATGAGGTGTGGGGGGTTCAGAAAAGATTTTAACCTTACTCACTTCCCCAAATTTGACCAAATAGGTATTTTATCTTGTTCAGATATTTTCACCTGCCCTTGAACATATTTGGGCAGTTCACTGAACATAAGTGATTCTTGTCAAAAAATCAATTACTTATATTGACATACAACTACCTCCTTGAGTTGACACCTCACATGTCACTTATCAAGTCAAAATTCTATAAAAAAAAAAATCTATCCACAATTTACAAGAACCCTTAAAACTTCTGCTCAAAAACACTAACATTCTGTATAAATCACATTACTGGAAACATCTCTCTATAAGAGAGGCCCTGTATATTAAACATCTCTCTGCCACTATCAACCTCACCTTATTTAACAGTAGGAATGGAGTGTTTAAGTTTTTTTTTTTTTTTTAAATAGAAAGACACTCATTCAAATTCCAGCTATGCTCCACCTGTGAAGGCTCAGATTAATTGATCCTACTAGTATTCAAAATGACACAAAAATAAAATATATCTTAAACAGCCAAAACATGAAGGACCCTATAATACCTAAAACAACCCCCTCCTTGTTATTGGCTACAGGAGACAAAAGCTCTTGGGACAATGGACATTATGAAAATTTTTGTACTTCTTTACTCTCACAAAGTGGATAAATGTAAGAACAGTGGAAAAAGTAAAAAAAATTTCTTGTCTGACATATTTAACAAATGATGTTTAAAAGAAAGGTTGCTGCCCATATATATATATCTCCCCTATTAGGATTATACACCAGCTGTATGGTAGGCCTATTTATTCATGAGTATCTAGTTTTAGTGTTTCCATGGTGATCAAATAAAATAGCTAAAGAAAAAAAATGCAAAATATAATTATAACGGTATTTACTGGCATCAACAGTATGTACACTTGGCTTGTTGCCAGTGTTAAAGTCTGAGTCATAATCAAAATGAAATTCATCCATTTTTTTTTTTTATTCCCCCCCCTCACTGCTGTTTCACATTTATTAGTCTAGAACTGCCTACAAAGCCTCTTGAGCATTAAGTCTGTGCTTGGTTGTCATGTAACGGAAATTTGATCTATCAATGAGAAATCAAAATCAACTCTTAATTTTGATGGATGTCACAGTTACAAGGAAGCCTGTGTTGCTCAGGTAAATTCAATAGCCTATTTCTCTCTGGTGAATTATTATTATTATTATTATTGGATAAAAGTGCGTGTTTGTCCAGCCAAGTAAGAATGAAAGCTTGAAATTTATGCCACTTGTAATATAATGTAATATAATTTGAGAGAGGTTTGTTTTTATGCATATATGCATGATACCAATGAGTGAGGAGGTGGCAGCTCTTATCAGCGTAAGATGAGGCAATATATATATGTATATATATGTATGTACATATGTATGGATGCATGCATGCATAAAAAAATAAGAGACCACCTTAAGGTTCCATGAGCAATGTAACAATGGAGTAGATATTAATTAAGAGGCAACCTTGAGGTTCCATGACATCAGGTTCTCTTAATTATTTAATTAATATTTGCACTGTTGTTACATTGAGCTCTCTGGATTACATCCTCTTTGGAATTATCCACATGGATTACCAAATCCTTTATTACCTTTTATTATATATATATATATATATATATATATATATATATATATAATATACACACCCACACAGTGGGCTGCAAAAATACTGTTAAAAAAGAAGCTCATAACCCATACCTAAGAAGTTCATTATATGAGCATACAATTTTAGCACAAAATATGCATTAATCTTTTAAATAATACCCAGAATACCTTATTCAAGATGGTTCCTTTTAGCATTCACCACACATCAGTCTTTTGGGTAAGTTGCTGATGGCAGCATAAAAATTTGCCATGGATATTTTGTCCCATACTCTCTTCAGTTTTGCTTTCAGACCTTTTATATTGTCTTGTGGAGTAGAACTGGCCACTTTCTCAAGAACTGCCCACAAACAGCATTGATATCTGGTGATGAGGAAGTCCTTCATGATGAAGCCAGAAAAGTTGTCTCTGCACCACTGCAGTGTTACATGAGAAGTATGGTTCATCGCTCCATCTTGTTGTCCAGTGCTCATCACTTTAAATGGCATCACATCGTGGCCTGAATGCACCTTCCAAAATACAGTATTTACATTAGTCGGACTATTGTCCTCATCTTTGTCGCCATATTTGTCACATTTCGGCCGTTGTACGCTCCGGCCTTCTTTGGGTGGTTGGAATTTTGAACTGAACCCTTTATTTCGATCACTGGGGTAGACTGTTCTAGTTCCACGTGCCATGTTTGATGGATGTCAGTTATCAGTTATCTCCTAATTTTCCCTCTGAAAGTTCTCTGCTGCCTTAACCAGGTATTGAACTCACCTTCTTTGGGTCTGTCACTGGATTTAACCAATGCCTTTATCCACTGTGCCATGTGTCCTTGAGACAGACCTTCCAAAATATCCTCTAGGTATACTTCCTTGTTGATCTTTATCATTTTTTTTCCTCTTTCTGAAATGGCTGCCCAAACCATAACTGATGTTGGTTTCTGAGGCATTTTACTGAAGTGTCAGGAACTGATTGATGATTTGTTTAAAGAACACAATCATTTTGATGAGTAAAAGTGAACAGTTTCACATCAGTAAAGATGGCTTTTCAGCATACCATCACAAATCTGTTTCAGCAAGTGTTTACTTTGAAGCCTCTTTTCATTGTGGTTGTCTTGTAGAGCGACAACCCAAGATCATTTCAACATAACCTTTGCATAGTTCTCTCTAATGTTTTAACCTCATTAGACAACATACTCATTGACCTTAGATTATACCTGATTTTTTTTCACGGTCATGTTTAACGAGTTTGGGTGTTCTGGAGGTGCATTGATGTCCTGGTTTCTGTTCCTTCATCAAAGATAAAGCAAGTACCATTGTATTGTTTGATTATCCTTTTGATTAATATTGTATTCCAAGTTGTTTTCCAAAAATCAATAAATTTTTTAAGACTTCAAGTGGAGTCTGTTCATTTTCATGTTGCTCAGCTATATATTTCTATAGACAATGTTGCCAGTAAATACTAAAACACTCTGAAAACACTTTAGGCAAATATCAAACCATGACTAAAATTTTTGAAGTTGAATTCATTTGAAATTTTGTTACAGCATT
>CAHIKZ030004289.1:1387500-1420000 GCA_903632075.3 Acanthosepion pharaonis
ATCGCTTTCCTCCTTCTCTTTTTATCGCTTTCCTCCTCCTCTCGTCATCGCTTTCGTCCTCCTCTCGTCATCGCTTTTGTCCTCCTTCTCTTTTTATCGCTTTTGTCCTCCTTCTCTTTTTATCGCTTTTGTCCTCCTTCTCTTTTTATCGCTTTTGTCCTCCTTCTCTTTTTATCGCTTTTGTCCTCCTTCTTTTTTTATCCTTTTGTCCTCCTTCTCTTTTTTATCGCTTTTGTCCTCCTTCTCTTTTTATCGCTTCTGTTTTCTTGTATATAATTGAAACCACATTCGCAAATTTTGTTGGGGCATCTCAACACTTTAGTTTTCTTGATGTTAAAATATTTACAAACACTTATTTAGAAAGTTGTTAGTACATTTCTGCAAAGCTTGATACACACTGGGGAACCTTACCACAATCTTTTCATAAAGAAGTTACGCCAAAACCTTCTTCACAGGGTTTTCTTTGCTTGATAAAGTTGAAATCCATGCTCTTCTGACTGATAATCAAATATCTGCTTCCTCTTTCATGTTTCTCAATCTCCCGCAGTGTTCACTGTCAGTTAAATGTACATCATTACAGGGAGAAAAAAAAAGTTCTCTTCTCTTTCCTCATTTATCGTACTAAACTTTGCACTTTTCACTTTAGCCTTAGTAATTACGATGGTGAAATGTTAAGAACATAAACGTGAAGTTTAATTGTCCAAACAAAGTTTGGAATGTTAATGACTCTTCTCAGTTATAAACAACTGAGAATAATTTTTTTGCCAAAACAAACTACTATTGATTATTAAAAAAGCCAAGAATGTTTGAATCGTATTTTAGGATTATTTTAATCATTTCAACCCATGCAAGGTAATAAAGCCACTAAGACACAAGTGGTTACTGAGCCTTAAAGAATAAGAAAAAAAATTCCTCAAGGAATGAAAACACCAGAAGAGATAACTAGCATTTCATTTCAGGGAGCTGAAAGTGTGTTCCACAAGCAAGAAGTGTGAGAAAAGAAACTGTTAGCATAGTTAACATCTAGCCAATTCAACTGGAAACCAATGAGACCCCATCACCAGTCTTGTACTGCACTTGGTTTAGGTACTATAGTGAAGTATTTATAGAAAAGGCTCAGGGAGGTAACTTTACAACAGCAGGAAAGTGACTGAAGTCGAGATGCCAGATCAGGACCAATAATATTGCTGATTCTTCTGATTTGATCAAGTAGACAGTAGATAACAATTAATATTGAATTTGAATTTTTGAAGATCAGAGTTGGCTGGAAAGAAGAGTTCCACAAATAAGAAGTGTGAGAAAAGAAACTGTTAGCATAGAACTTATGGTTACCTGGCCAATTCAATATAGTTTTAGTATAATCTGAAATCAAGAAAATGAGCTTTTAAGTCGTATACCTAGAGGGTGGTAGAAGAAGACATCAGTTTAAACTGCTATAAAGAGGTTGTATAAATTCAGTCTAGGTACCATAGTGAAGTGTTCAGCCAAACAATAACCATGAAATTATTTCTCATAGAGGCACAGGGAAGCTACATTACAGTGATGTTGAAAAGTGACTGAAGCCAAGATGCCAGGTCAGGCAATAATATTGCTGATTCTTTTTGGATTTTACCAAGAGTCACTAAATATGGTTCGATGTTCCTGCAGTATATGGCGTCTTGGGTAAGACGATAAACTGTCCAACAGCAATTCTGATCAGGAGGTTTTGAGGAGTGTGAAACCATCTTTTAATTGCTGGTGTTCCCAGGTCCGCCCTGACCTGGAGTGGTAGCACCATTAGGGTCCCAGTCATGGGCAAATAGTTAACCTACATACTGGGGTCAAAAGACTATGAAAGTCTAAAAATAGGTTTTAATACCAGAAATGCTTTGTAAATAAATTCTTACCAGCAATAGATTTTTGAAGGAAAAAAATATTAACAGCAATACATTTTTGAAAAAAAAAATATTACCAACAATAAAAATTGTCAGCATTAAATAACCCACTGAGGTTGATATGCCGTAAACCAATCCTGTAGTATGTGTGGCAGCAATATTCAAAGCATGTCTAATGTTAAGATTGTGGTCACCAATAAGGAATTACAGTAGGACTTCTAATTCTCTCAGAATTGTCTTGTTGCATTAAGTCCAGTGTGGAGACACATCCTTGTCTTAGATTTCTTTCTATTTTTGTATATTTAGTTAATTGATCATGAGGTCCCCAGGTCTCTATCCTGGGACCTGCACTGTTTCTGATCTTCAATGATCTCCCCAATGTCATCAGTTCTCAATTAGGTATTTCTGCAATTGGCACAACCATTTACTCCTGTCTTAGTGACCGATCTGATAAAGTAAACCTGGCAGCTGCTCTTGAAAAGTACCTCCAATTAGTAGTAAACTGGGATGAGAAATATCTTGTAAATATGAATCCCTCCAAAACAAAGCTGCTTTCATTTCACCACCACGGAGAACCTTTTCTGTTTGCCGTCAGCATGGCTGACACTAGACTGCTGAAGAGCAATAGACTGTGTCTACTTGGCCACACATTTTCAACTGACTTGAAGTCGAGCGACTACATTGAATCAATAGCTGCATTTATTGCAAAGGAAATTTGGATCACTGTGTTGTGGCAGAAAATTTTTCTCGTTAGAGTCCATCTTGCACATTTACAAATCTACCATTCGTCTGTGCATTGAATACTTTGCCATATCTGGTCTGGTACTCCTGCTACTCATCTTGAGGTTCTTGACAAAATCCAAAGAAGGATTTGTAATGTAATCTATCCTTACCAGGTATCTCAATTTCAGACACTCTCACCGTTGTAGCTTCCCTCTGTCTTTTCTACAAATATTTTCATGGCACCTGCTCTGACAAACTTTTATCCCTGGTGTCCAAACTACACGTGTTTAAGTGATCTACTAGATTGGCAACTAGGTATTAACTGTTATTTCTACCCCAGCAGTTTTTCTCACACTTCCCACCTGTGGAACTCCCTTTTGTTTTCTTGCTTCTATGATAGTTACAATCTTCAAAAATTTAACTGCAATGTCAGTTGCCATCTTCTGTCTTCTTGAATCCTGTTCATTATTTTGTCCTTTCCTTAATTCTCCTCTTTTGCTTTCTCTCTCTGTATACTAGTGGCATCACTGCCTGATCTGTTTTACATCAGTTGATCAGGCTAAATAATCTTGTAATCTTTCTGTCATTTTATTCTTCTGAGATCAAACAGTAGTTAATGAATTGATGCCAGTTCTTGACTTTAGTTACAAGCTAACCAAACTACGGCTGATAATGCCAGGCGTCAGATCTTGTTGATAATTATGGGTAATCCTCCTGTCAGTTATTTGACAATGAGACAAGGTCACAGGTCATTTGGATTCAGGTCTTTCTAATTTAAAAACTTATTTTAATGCTAAATGCTTAGTAAGGTTTTGTTCTTGTGCAAAAGTAAGCTATCTAACATGCAGTCAGACTAGCTCATTAACCATTACCAGGCTCTGAAGGAACCTTTTGTTTCCCAATATAAAATGATTGATATTAGAAAGTTGAATTTAAAAATGAAAATATTCATTTTTATTCTTTTTTTGTTTATTTCTTTTTAAATAACCTCTTTTGTTGCATGAGAAATGGAAGCTGCATGGGTAGGGCTGGGTGTGAAGTTGACAAATGTAAATTTATAACAAAATAGAATAGTACCAAATCACTTCCAAAGGAAATTAAGAATATTCTAAACAATTTTATTTTATTTTTTTTCTAATTCAAAGTAATTTCTTACATTGACTTTGTCAAGTTGACAAAATAAAAACAAAAAAGATGCTTATACTTGACATCAGAAAAAAACTGATATCTCTAGAGCATGTAATGAGGGCTTGGAAATTTTGACACTCACAGGACATATTGAAGGCATGAGAGACAGGAAGATGGCATATAACCTACTTAACAAGTGTGTGTAAATGGTTGGCAGAAGAGGGATTAGGAGATATAGCTAAAAGACAAATTTACTAAGGGCTATAAATGATGGGAAGTTGTGGAGAGCCATAATTGCCTATGTCCTGAAGGCACAAAGTGAAAGAAAAAGTAATATGCTGGAAAAAGATACTTTGAAATTATTAGTCCATGATAAGAGGTCTTAGAAAATTTGACACACCCAGGACATATTAAAGATAGAGGTGAACAGCAGATAACCTGCCTAAAGAGCTTGTATAATTGGTTGGCAGAATGGGGATTAGATGAGATAGTGAAAAGATAAAATTTACTAAGAGCTACAAAGGGCAAGAAATTGTGGAGGGCCATAATCATCTATGTCCGGTAAGTGCTTTTTATTATTGTTATTCTACAAAGGGATACAACATAAATAATAATAATATAAAATTAGTAGTGGATTTTTAGTGTTCATTCAGAGTATGACTTAAATGCTTTTGCTTAATGACCTTGTGACCTTAATTCTTTTCCCTTGACCTCTGCTTTTAAGTACACTTCTTATATATTTATCTCGTCATGACTTTTATGATCTTTTGAGTCCAGCTTTTCTTTTTGATGCATCATTAATTTTTTTATCTTCTCACAAGATTACCATAAGTTGGCCAATTTAATCCTTTCTTATTCAAAACTTATTTGACACATCCAGATTTACTCTTGTCTGTTTAAGCTATCTAATATTTGAGAACCAGGCCGAATCAAATATTTGTCTTAATGCCAGAAAAAAGACAGTCAGGTTAGAACTTGGTATGATGGATTAATCTTTCTAGGTCATAGACGAGAATGGATTTATTGTTTGCTGGAATTTTAATCTTAAATTTTTTTTTTTTCTTTATGTGATTAATAATAAATAAAAAGGAACATGCACTAAAAAGGAGAGATGAATAAAAACAAAAAAAAAACCTGTACAAAATGAATATAAAATGCTCGTTTAATCAAATATATCAAAAGTTAAAGGCCTATACTTTGAGCCTCAAACTTGCACCTGATCTCAAGTGGAACCCTTACATATGATCCATTGCTAAAGATCTAGGTAAAATGGTCAGCTCTCAGTATCACTCCAGTAAATACCTGATTCCTGCTATTTTCTACCTTTACAAAAGCCAGATAAGAACAAAAATGGAGTACTGTTGTCATATTTAGGTGGGAGCTGCCCAGACCTTGCTTTCCAAAAGCATCTCCGAGCACCCATGGGTGATGAATTGTTCTTGACCTATCAACCTCTCTCATAGGCAGGATGTGGCAAGCCTATTGTTAATTCCACAGAAAGTGCTTGGATGAACTACATTCCCTTGTCCCACCAGTTGAAACCTTCATGACAAGGACTTGCCCCGCCATTTACATCATAGCAAACTGCCCACTTTCCCTCTGTATTCCATTGGTGAGAAGTTCCACTTCTTCCTGCCAATAACTGCTCTGTGGAACTGAATCCCAAGAGGATGTTTCCCCAGTCACTACAATCTTAACCTGTTCAAGGCTAGGATTAACTGCTATCTTTCCATTCTGTTAACACAAATTGCCTTCTAACATTACCCTCTACTAGAATGGCCTTGGGCCTTGTACAGGGTGAACCTTACTGAAAAACGAAAAAAAAAAAAGGGTATCAGAACACAATTTATTGTGTACTCCATTTTCTAACTGTTTTATCATTCCTACTGCAGTGTGTCTAATCCTTCCCATGAGTCACATGTAGACTTATGTCAGATTAAATATAGTTTAGCTTTCTCTTTTGATGACGAGGTCACAGAGTTGGGATAAGAATGATTTTGAACAAAATAAAATCATCATCTACCAAATGTACCAAGCCCAGTCTTTTGAACAGGTGTAGAGGTTTATCCTTTGTTTAGGATTGGGTTTCTGATCCCTTCTAAAGTCTATTCCAACTCTCTCCTAACATCTCCAACTGAACTCTGAAATGTTATTCGCTAATTAAATTGTGCCCTCTTTAAGTCTGGAATTAGATGTCAATCTTTCCTGTTATCTTTCCCTTTCTTACATTAATTCAACTCCACACAGGAACCCATGTAGTATTTGCTACTTTAGTTGTGAGGCTTGGATACAGATGGCTTTGATTAGTGATTCATGTCTCTGTATATCGGTGAACTTGCATGGCTGATAGTGTCTTGTTTGTTTTCACTGCTGCCTGAATGTTGAGTGCCCCTTTTCTCCATGCTAGTCTCTGAATATGTTCCAAGCCTAGTTGCTGTCCTTTAACTGGGTTTACTTATACACTACAACTTTCTAACTTAAGTGGCCCTTGGGCCTTGGGTTGGGGGAGGAGTAATAAAAAAAAAATCAAAATATACCTTTGCCAAAACAGAAACCATGATCTGGAATTAAAATAAAAGAAGTGATGACACCAACACTAAATGCATTATAAAAAGAGGATATCAAATTAAAAGAAATAACTAATTTCAAATATTAGTAAATTAAATTTAGTACAGGAGGTAAGAAAATTGATAACAGAATAATCTATGCTAGGGATAGTTTTACACAACACCACAAGTTGCTACAAAGGCTAAATAACCTAAATGTCATATTCTTAAATAGGCTCACCAGAATGACCCTTTTTTTTTTTTTCTTTTTTTTTTTTCTAATCATTTCACCCCAAGCAAGGTGGGAATGCCACCAGCATGCAGGGGTTTACAGAGAGTGAAAATGAGAGAAAAAACTGGGTATAGCAGGGATTGAGGGATTGGATAAAAGATGAATGGGGTTCATAAAGATAGATGGCGACTGAAGTTGCATTTAAATTTTTGAATATTGTAGTCATCAGGGAAACCAGTAAACGGAATGGATTTCCACAAGTAGGAAGTGCAAGAAAAGACATTGTTGGAGTAAAAGTGGCAGTTACATTTAACTATTTCAACAGTAAAAGAGGTGAAACCTAGATGCCAATTTAGTAGCACGCTGAAATTCTCGTAGTTGGGGCACCAGGTTGGGGGGGGGTTGCGGAAAAAGCTCATCAGAGCAGTTTTCATACAGATGTTGTGTATGGAGCCAAACATGTTCAGATATAGCTAAACTGTCAGCTGTATACAATAGATTTCTCAGATCAGTGATTAAAAATGTCTTCTATTGAATGAAGTCTGTAGGTCTTACAGAGGACTGTTCATCTTTGAACCTCATGGACTTTTTCTACTAAATCACAAAACTGTACCAAATAACAGAAACTACATCATTTGACGACTTTCAACATTGACTAAAATGGATATCACCCGCAACTCTATAAGGAATGGATATAATGAAAACCTTGATGCTCAAGTAAAAGGTTAGGAAGGAAGCTGACATCAGTAATGGAATGAGTGATAGCAGTCGACTTGAGAAACCAATTTTCCTGGAAAATTGTTTTAATACAAAGAATTTTAAAATTTCAGCCAAAAGAAGCACAGGCTGCTCTTTGACAGAATGCCAAATGTTTTTTGTCCTTATAAGGAAACAACTAATTACTATTAGGGATTAGAACAGATACTACACTTTGTATTTACTTGCCACCTTACGCTGACAGGCTGACACACAAGGTCAGCTTATTGTGGAGTGCTTGAGCATGTTCACCAGGGCCAATTCCCAAAATAGCTAGGCTCCCCCACCCTCTTTAGTGCAATGCAGGTAATTCTGTTGTGGGCTGCTGTTTCCCTGCAATTGGATATCTTTCAGTAATATTTTCAGTTGTGTTCTGTCCAGACACGAGTGAGTTGCATTCTATACAAAGACACACATAATTGAGTGATAAATTGTAACTTATCTGCTCGAAGACAGATACTACAGTTTGATCCCAAGGTCGCAGCTGATTAAATCTTGGGTGTACAGTGGCTGATACATTGTGATAAGCACAAATATGATGATATAGTTTAAATGTAAACAATGATAACTTCTTGGGCCCAGAACTTCACACTAAGAGATGTAGCTGACACAATTTGTTTTGTAGATAAGATTTTATTTTAATGATCATTTTTATTTTATTTATTTTTTTTGTTTTTTTTTGTTTTTGTAGTTTTTATATCAAAGGTCAAATATTATTTTTCACAAATTCAATTTATTGTATATGCTCATGTATATACTTGTGTATTGTACAACCCTTAAATTTTCACTTATAAAAAATGATTTTATCATCTATCTCGTGTATCATGGGAGTTCTTTTTTTGACGGGCTAAATTACAATAGACTAACTTCTTTTCCTCTATTTCTTATCTGCTAGTTAAACAAGTTAAAGTAAAAGAGAATAATAAAAGTATTGTTAGTAACACTATACTCATTGTATAAACACGTACAGCCATAAACAACCAAACATCTTATAAATGTAAACAATGGGAAAGATGCATATTTGCTGTGTTATATTTTATAACATGATACTGATATGTGAATATTATTATTGGATACAGTTAAGTAAAACATCAGTTTTATCAAAATCATAATTATTTTAAATACGGCTGTACTTTTTAACTAAAGTGAATAGACATATTCTTTGGTCAATGTCATCAGGGCTAGCAGGACATATGCTAATTTTATATCTTGTGTATGATGTTACCCTCCCCTTTTAAAATTAGCTTCAAAATTATGTCTTCAAAAGTTGCACGATATCAGAGTATATATGGCATATAATGATGGCCTGGGATATTTTGATTTTGAACTTTAACTCGGTATTCTTGAAACTATGCATATTAGATCATTGGGCTGACTTTCATCCATGCATTTCAGACACATACCTTTAAAGAGTTGGAGTTTAATTAATATGAATAATAACTCTTCATCCCAGAAATTCAGACAAATTACGGACATTATCTGTTAACCTTGCTACTAAGTTATATAATATGCTGATCAGTTGACTTGTTATTCTGTCATATCTAAATATAGCAAAAATGTGTAAGTGTTTGCAAGTACTTTGGTTTTGCTAATATTCTATACTTGAGGACTTATGAGAGACACTTTCCCAACATAATGACCAAAAAAAAAATACTGTCTTTTATGTGAAGCTTTTCTGTAAGCCAATATTTAGATGACGTTACTATTTTATGCATAATATTTCCATCTTCAACTGAATGTCATTTGTTTATATAAATATACACATTTCAATATGTCATTGCATATACTTTTCTTTCTCTATTTTGTTTTGTTATGCACTCAAATTTTACTTTCCTTGATTGAGTTCAAACGATTGAGGAGCGATAAGCGGTTAGCTCATTGTTATTTTTTTAAAACTTTTATTTTTTTTGCATTAAATTAGCATAGTTGTTTTCTCCTTTTTTTTTCTTTACACCTTTTTAAATATGCATGCTCATTTTGCTATAATTGAAATGCTTTTGTATCCTATCTTTCAGCAACGTGACAAAAGCATAATCAAGAAAAAAAATTTAAATTATATCTACCAGCCATCGCATTTAAGTCATGTGTACATGTGTGTGTGTTCATGTGGTTTGTTTGAAATTAAGTAGTTGGTTTGCAGGAGGAGAAATTTCCTCTGGCAGCCAAGTCCTGCTGTTGGCACTAAGTCATGGAGTACAAAAAGTGAGGGAGTTTCTGTTCTTTTTATAGTCCTGAATAGAACACCATCAACTGGATGACCTGGCAGACAAGGTGGGATAACACCAACCCACACCAACCACCACTCCCACTCCCGCAGACCTTCACTTTAGAGTAGCCTGCTTTTAGTGGTAAAGTTGTCATCCTGTTTTCAAGGGTAACGTCCTGGGTATGACGGTAAATTACATCCACGTCCTAGTAAGATGATAAACTACATCCAACATCAAGGCCTCTGATCAGGAGGTTTTGAGGAGTGTGGAACCAACTCTTAATTGCTGATGTTCCCAGGTCTACCCTGACCTGAGGTGGTAGCACCTGTTAGGGTCTCAGCAAATAGTTAACCCCCCAAACTGGGGTTAAAACAATGTGAAAGTGTAAAAACATGTGTTAATACCAGAAAAACTTTGTAAAAAAAAAAAAAATTACCAACAATACATTTTTAAAAAACATATTGCTAGCAATACATTTTCTGATAAAAAAAATATTACCAGCGAAGGAAAATTATTACCAGAAATAGATTTTTAGAAAAAAATTATGACGAACAATGAAAATTGTCGGCATTAAATAACCCATTAAAGTTGATATGTTGTAAACCAAACCAAACCAAACCAAACCAAGGGGAACATTTTAAACAACCAGAGAAGATACCATGCTGAATTTTCATTGAAGACATCAACTTCAAGGTTTAATTATTTGAACCCAATCCTCACATTCCAGCCTTGGTTCAAAAGATTTTATGTGGCCTTGTGGGTGATGAATTATATTCAACCCTACAACACTTTTCCACAGATGAAAATTTACTAGCCTCTCCCTATACAATTGCTATTTTTGTGATGAATGTTCAGATGAGCTACACTCTGTAATTCCACCATTTCAGACTTTCACAGCTTGGGCCAGTCAATGCATTCTTATAACCTTATTCCATAGGTAAAGAATTCGATCTTCACTGGGTACCCCATACTTTCAAATTTGTGTCGCATCTAAGATACAGTTAGAAAAATCAACATAAAGAAAGAAATCTGTTGCACTCGGTTTCTTCATCAGAACTGTTACTGGATCAAACTGGATTTTACTATAATTTTTAGCTTCAAGTCTAGGGTTGTTATCTATCCTACCTATCCTTATAAGATATACTTATTTCCTCCTTTCATGCACTTACAACAAGCTTATTCAATAACCAACCTGGAGGTACTCTTGGGGCTTGTGGATCTGCACATGGTGTAATGAAGAGTGGCTTGGAATGAGAAATTGAAGAGTGGTGTTTTTCAGTTTGATTCATTACATTAACTTAATCCATCTTTTTACCCTATCTATGGATTAAATAGGATTTTTTAATGCAATATTTTCTTACAAATTTAAGTCTCTGCTTGAAATAACCCACAAAGGGGTAAACTGTAAAAAAAATTCGTCAAAACTAGGATATCACACAGGGTAAATAAATAATAAAAATAATATCTGAACAGAATGTCTTCAAGTTTACAAAAGTTTTTCATTTATGAAACAATCTACAAAGAAAAACTCTTTTTCTAAATTTTTATCGCTCTCGTCTCTCTCTCTCGCCTCTCGTCTCTCTCTCTCGCCTCTCGTCTCTCTCTCTCTCGTCTCTCTCTCTCGCCTCTCGTCTCTCTCTCGCCTCTCGTCTCTCTCTCTCTCGTCTCTCTCTCGCCTCTCTCTCTCTCTCTCTCTCTCGTCTCTCTCTCCTCTCTCTCTCTCTAGCCTCTCTCTCTCTCTCTCGCCTCTCTCTCTCTCTCTCGCCTCTCTCTCTAGTCTCTCTCTCTCTCCTCTCTCTCGCCTCTCGCCTCTCTCTCTCGCCTCTCGTCTCTCTCTCTCTCTCGTCTCTCTCGCCTCTCTCTCTCTCTCTCTCTCGTCTCTCGCCTCTCTCTCTCCTCGCCTCTCGTCTCTCTCTCTCTCCGCCTCTCGTCTCTGTCGCCTCTCTCTCTGTCTCTCTCTCTGGCCTCTCGTCTCTCTCGCCTCTCTCTCTCTGTTGCCTCCTCTCTCTCTGTCGCCTCTCTCTCTGTCGCCTCTCTCTCTGTCGCCTCTCTCTCTGTCGCCTCTCTCTCTGTCGCCTCTCTCTCTGTCGCCTCTCTCTCTGTCGCCTCTCTCTCTGTCGCCTCTCTCTCTCTATCGCCTCTCTCTCTCTGTGCTTCTCTCTCTCTGTCGCCTCTCTCTCTATCGCCCTCCTCTCTCTCTGTCGCCTCTCTCTCTCTGTCGCCTCTCTCTCTCTATCGCCTCTCTCTCTCGCCTCTCTCTCTCTGTCCGCCTCTCTCTCTCTGTCGCCTCTCTCTCTCTGTCGCTCTCTCTCTCTCTCTGTCGCCTCTCTCTCTGTCGCCTCTCTCTCTCTCTATCCGCCTCGCCTCTCTCTCTCTCTCTCTCTCTCTCTGTCGCCTTGCCTCTCTCTCTCTCTCTCTCTCTGTCGCCTCGCCTCTCTCTCTCTCTCTCTGTCGCCTCTCTCTCTCTCTCTCTCGCCTCGCCTCTCTCTCTCTCTCTCTCTCTCTCTCTCTCGCCCTCCTCTCTCTCTCTCTCTCTCTCTCTCTCTCTCTCTCCCTCTCCTCTCTCTCTCTCTCTCTCTCCTCTCGCCTACCTCTCTCTCTCTCTCATTCTTCCTCGCCTCTCGCCTCTCTCTCTCTCATTCTTTCGCCTCTCTCTCTCTCTCATTCTCGCCTCGCCTCTCTCTCTCTCATTCTCCTCGCCTCCTCTCTCTCTCTCATTCTGCCCTCGCCTCTCTCTCTCTCATTCTCTTCGCCTCTCTCTCTCTCTCTCATTCTCGCCTCCCTCTCTCTCTCTCTCATTCTCGCCTCTCTCTCTCTCTCTCTCATTCTCGCCTCGCCTCTCTCTCTCTCTCTCTCGCCCTCCTCTCTCTCTCTCTCATTCTCGCCTCTCTCTCTCTCTCTCTCATTCGCCTCGCCTCTCTCTCTCTCATTCTCGCCTCTCTCTCTCTCTCTCTCTCTCGCCTCTCTCTCTCTCTCATTCTCGCCTCTCTCTCTCTCTCTCTCATTCTCTCGCCTCTCTCTCTCTCTCATTCTCGCCTCGCCTCTCTCTCTCTCTCTCTCGCCTCGCCTCTCTCTCTCATTCTCTCTCTCTCTCTCTCTCACCTCTCTCTCTCTCTCTCTCTCTCTCTTCGCCTCTCTCTCTCTCTCATTCTCGCCTCTCTCTCTCTCTCTCATTCTCGCCTCTCTCTCTCTCTCTCTCTCTCATTCTCCTCGCCTCTCTCTCTCTCTCTCTCATTCTCGCCTCGCCTCTCTCTCTCTCTCTCTCATTCTCGCCTCCCTCTCTCTCTCTCTCTCTCATTCTCGCCTCTCTCTCTCTCTCTCTCATTCTCGCCTCCTCTCTCTCTCTCTCTCTCATTCTCTCTCGCCTCTCTCTCTCTCTCTCTCATTCTCGCCTCTCTCTCTCTCTCTCTCTCTCTCATTCTCGCCTCGCCTCTCTCTCTCTCTCTCTCTCATTTCTCGCCTCTCGCCTCTCTCTCTCTCTCTCATTCTCTCGCCTCTCTCTCTCTCTCTCATTCTCGCTCTCTCTCTCTCTCATTCTCGCCTCGCCTCTCTCTCTCTCTCTCTCATTCTCGCCTCGCCTCTCTCTCTCTCTCATATATATATATATATATATATATATATATATATATATATATATATAATATGCACTACCACCCCTGATTCCATTTTCTAGTTTTTCCTTCCTTTTTGGTTCTATTTTCTCCCATCTTTTTGGTTCATTTGCCCCTACCTGTTTTTTTTTTTTTTTTTTTTCCTTTTTTTTCCTTTGGAGTTCCCACCCCCATTGCTAACTTTTTTTTTTATAGTCCATTTCCTCTTCCCCCTCCACTTTTTTAGTAGATTTTCTTTGGTATACTGAGCCAAAGCACTTCATCTCAATCTCAAAAACTGCCCTGTCTTAGCCTGCCACATTTTTTTTTCATCTTCTCTTATCCTGCAAGTCCTTAAAGAACCAACTAAAAGATGTCTGAAACATCATATCTATATATAGTTGCTCTAAATACATTTTTTTTTCTCTCACTCTCCCCACTTTCTCTTCTGTTCCATTAGACAGCATATTTAGCCCCCTCTCTACTTGTCACTATTTTGTTTTGCCTGCTGACTAATTTACAACACATTGGTACTTTTGTACTTAGGCACTCAGCAGCTGAAGTCAGGATTTTCATCTCTTACCAACCAAGGTCATTGAATCAGTTTTTGTCTACACATTTCTATTCATTCTCATTTGTTTATTCTTCATATTTCTCTCCGCACTCTCTTCCTCTTCTCTCCGCACTCTCTTCCTCTTCTCTCCGCACTCTCTTCCTCTTCTCTCCGCACTCTCTTCCTCTTCTCTCCGCACTCTCTTCCTCTTCTCTCCGCACTCTCTTCCTCTTCTCTCCACCTCTCTTCCTCTTCTCTCCACCTCTCTTCCTCTTCTCTCCACCTCTCTTCCTCTTCTCTCCCCCTCTCTTCCTCCTCTCTTCCCTCTTCTCTCCTCTCTTCTCTTCCTCTTCTCTCCGCCTCTCTTCCTCTTCTCTCTCTCTTCTCTTCTCTCCTCTCTTCCTCTTCTCTCTCTCTTCCTCTTCTCTCCTCTCTTCCTCTTCTCTCCTCTCTTCCTCTTCTCTCCGCCTCTCTTCCTCTTCTCTCCGCCTCTCTTCCTCTTCTCTTCTCTCTTCCTCTTCTCTCGCCTCTCTTCCTCTTCTCTCTCTCTTCCTCTTCTCTCTTTCTCTCTTCCTCTTCTCTCCCTTTTCTCTTCCTCTTCTCTCCTCTCTTCCCTCTTCTCCTCTCTTCCTCTTCTCTCCGCCTCTCTTCCTCTTCTCTCCGCCTCTCTTCCTCTTCTCTCTCTCTTCCTCTTCTCTTCTCTCTTCCTCTTCTCTCGCCTCTCTTCCTCTTCTCTCCGCACTCTCTTTCTTCTCTCTCTTCCTCTTCTCTCCGCACTCTCTTCCTCTTCTCTCCGCACTCTCTTCCTCTTCTCTCCGCACTCTCTTCCTCTCTCCTCTTCTTCTCTCCGCCTCTCTTCCTCTTCTCCCTCTCTTCCTCTTCTCTCCTCTTCTCTCTTCTCTCACTCTCTTCCTCTTCTCTCCTCTCTTCCTCTTCTCTCCTCTTCCTCTTCTCTCCCTCTCTTCCTCTTCTCTCCTCTCTTCCTCTTCTCTCCACTCTCTTCCTCTTCTCTCCGCCTCTCTTCTCTTCTCTCTCTCTCTTCCTCTTCTCTCACTCTCTTCCTCTTCTCTCCACCTCTCTTCCTCTTCTCTCCGCACTCTCTTCCTCTTCTCTCCGCACTCTCTTCCTCTTCTCTCCGCACTCTCTTCCTCTTCTCTCCGCACTCTCTTCCTCTTCTCTCTTTTCTCTTCCTCTTCTCTTCCTCTTCCTCTTCTCTCCGCCTCTCTTCTCTTCTTCTCTCCTCTTCTCTCTCTCTTCCTCTTCTCTCTCTCTTCCTCTTCTCTCTCTCTTTTTCTCTCTTGTCTTCCTCTTCTCTCACCTCTTCCTCTTCTCTCCGTCTTCCTCTTTCAATGCTCTTCCTCTTCTCTGTCTCTCTTCTCTTCTCTTCTCTTCCTCTCTCTCTCCACTCTCTTCCTCTTCTCTCCGCCTCTCTTCCTCTTCTCTACTATCTTCCTCTTCAAAAACTCTTTGACATTCTCTTCCTCTTCCTGTCTTCCTCTCTTCATTTTTCTCTTCTCTTCTCTCCTCTCTTCCTCTTCTCTCTCTCTCTTCTCTTCTCTTCCTCTTCCTCTTCTCTCTCTCTTCCTCTTCTCTCTCTCTCTCTTGTCTGTCTCTCGCCTCTCTTCCTCTTCTCTCCGTCTCTTTCTCTTCTCTCCACCCTCTCTTCCTCTTCTCTCCTCAATCTCTTCTCTTTCTGTTATTCTCTTCCTCTTCTCTAACTTTTCTCTTCCTCTTCTCTCCGCCTCTCTTCCTCTTCTCTAATTCTCTTCTCTTCTCTCAAAATCTCTTCCTCTTTTAAGCCTCTCTTCCTCTTCTCAGGAGTCTCTTCCTCTTCTCTGCCTCTCTTGAAACCTCTCTTCCTCTTCTCTCCTCCTCTCTTCCTCTTCTCTCCTCTCTTAACTTCTCTCTCAACTCTCTTCCTTCTGCCTCTCTTCCTCAGCACTCTCTTCCTCTTCTCCGCACTCTCTTCCTCTTCTCTTGCCTGTATTCTACTCTTCCTCTTCTAGACTCTCTTCCTCTTCTCTCCGCCTTCTCTTCCTCTTCTCTCTTCAACTCTCTTCCTCTTCTCTTTACTCTCTTCCTCTTCTCTAGAAAATCTCTTTTCTTCTCTCCGCCTCTCTTCCTCTTCTCTTATTCTTCCTCTTCTCTCCACCTCTCTTCCCTCTTAGAACTCTCTTTTCTCTATTTCTCTTCCCTCTTCTCTATCTCTTCCTATTCTCTATCTCTTCCTCTTCTCTCCGCCTCTCTTCCTCTATATATATCTCTTCCTCTTCTCTCGCCTCTCTTCCTCTTCTCTCCGCCTAATATATCTCTATATATCTGAATAATCTATATATATATCTCTCTCCCTCTGAATAATCTCTTCCTCTTCTCTATCTCTGAATTCTCTATATCTTATCTTCTCTATTGCACTCTCTTATATATATATCTCTTCCTCTTCTCTCCGCCTCTCTTATATCTATATCTTGAATCTTCTATATATATCCTCTTCTCTATATCTTATCTTCTCTTGCTCTCTTCCTCTTCTCTATATCTTTCCTCTTCTCTATATCATATATTGAATACTTCTTTTCATATATACTGAATAACTTTTGCTTCTTGTCTCTTTGCCACACCACACTCACGTCTGTCTTTCAATTGCCTTTCTTCACTGTCACTTTCTCTCTCTTTCCTCTCTTCCACACGTGACTCTCGCTTCTGTCTTTCACTTTACTATCTTCCTCCAAAAAACTCTTTGACATTGTCTTCCAATTTTGTCCAGAAAGACATTTTTCTCTCTCTTTGTCTCTCTCTCTCTCTCTGTCTGTCTGTCTGTCTGTCTGTCTCTCTGTCTCGTCTGTCTGTCTCTCTCTCTCTCCTCTCACCAACCTGCATTTTCACATGTTTTGACTCTCAATAAATTCTATTATGTTATTGTTAGCTGTTATGTAACTTTAAACTCTGACTCAAGAAGCAACTTAATTGTATGAGAATCAGTCAAAATAAACTCCTATTTAAGCATGCTTCTGCAGGAGTTATGGACTTTTGTCACTTGCCTGTAGCTTTTCACATGCTGTTCATCTCAATTAACATAGACTCAATATCTTTATATATACCTTGCATAGGTTGTGTATAATATATTTATACTTGAAGCCCTATATATTTACCTGTTATTCATTTACTATATATTGAATTATATATTATTTTATATTTAAGTTTTATATATATATTTATGTTTGAATAATATATATATATATATATATATAAATCATATATATATATTTATATAATTGAATTTATATATATATATATATATATATATATATATATATAATATATATATATATATATATATATATATATATATATATATATATATTGAATAATATATATATATATATATATATATATTATATATATATATATATATATATATATATATATTGAATAATATATATATATATATATATATATATATATATATAATAATAATATAGACATTGTTTCTTCATTTTCATACTGATTCTTCCCAGTTCTCTAATCAGTTCCTTGTTGAGATGAAATGTTTTTCCTAACCATGCCACTCAAGCAGGAAAACACAGTCATGACTGTCAGACAATTTCTGTGACCACATTACCCTCCTTACATCTGGCCACCTAACCCTCCAGACTGCCTCCCGCTTGATTATGTGTGGGGTACAGTTGGGAAAGAGACTATTGAAACTCCTTGTAACACCAAAGATAAACTGAAGGCAAAGATGATGGATTAATTCGCCAACTTAAACAAGGAGACTGTCCAGAAGAGTTGCAGGAGATTCCGAAGTCGTCTGGAGGCCATGGTTGAAGCCAATAGTGATTTTATTGAAAAAATTTAATCTTTAGTATTTCCAGATATTTTTGTGTAATCTGAGTAAATATATCTGTTAAAATTGGATGTCTAAATTACACAAAGATGAAAATAACATGGACAAATTATCCATCACATCCATATATTAGAGCCTTTTTTATGCACATATTTTCATATATACACATTTTTTTTTTTTTTTTTAATGTTATTTTATGTATTTTTATGTGTCCTGACTCTGCCTGCTTCATTATTGGAATTGGGATTTTGAAATTGACGCACCAGTCGAGGACTATCCCTTGTTTCCTGTTTAGGATTGGGTTTCTGGTTCCTTCTAAAGCCTATACTCCTAACAGGTGTTCATTCCTACACTAATATAAGTCAACGCAGTAAACCCCTACCTTGAGTGGCTCTTGGGCATGGTATTGAGTAAAACATAAAAATGTAATCACTATGCTACACACACACACATCCTCCTATTTAGTGATCATTAAAAGGAATTCCTTTGTGTTGAGAAATCATTCTGCATAAATGGTTTGGCATATCTCTTAATATCAAAGCATGTTCATAGACTATTTTAATGGCAGTAATTGTTATCTTTGATTGTTATAATGGTTAGGTTGACAGAATGAAATTTGCTATCCTTTTCTATCTCATTGTTCTCTTTTTGGACTTTAAGCTGATATTTTTTTTATTTATGTTTTCCCATTTGTGTGCCAGATTATAAAAGCTCCTATAGAATTAATACAATTGCTCCATTGTAATAAATATCACTAGTGGAATACCTGTCCTACCAACAGACAAAAGTAAGTTATCATTGAAGTTCTTGCATATCAGCAGCATTTTCAACAAAATAACTGCTTACCACTGCCCATAAAGTTGCCTTCCGGTGCCTTTTCTACAAATACTTTCATGGCAACTGTTTGGATTAGTTCTTTGCAAAGGGTACCTTGACTTTATAAATTTAAATGCAGTTCTAGAATAGCAACAAGACTTTCCCAAATTGGCTAGATGTAGCCATGAGTTCTATTCTAACACTTTTTTTTTCCGTACTTCTCGCTTGTGCATCTCACTTCCAGTTCCATACATTCTAGCCAAATTTAATCTTTTAAAGATTTAAATGTAATG
Organism: Acanthosepion pharaonis; assembly: GCA_903632075.3. Lineage (NCBI taxonomy): Eukaryota > Metazoa > Mollusca > Cephalopoda > Sepiida > Sepiidae > Acanthosepion > Acanthosepion pharaonis. Next base: position 1,406,060 of record CAHIKZ030004289.1, read on the forward strand.
TCATTTGATTTCTACTGTCCTCCTGATTACTTGTCCTTTGTTCTTGCACTCCCCCCCCCCAGTAAAGTTTTTCTAATTCTTCTACATGCAATAACCACCCCCTTGTGTCCTAGTGACTTTACTGCCTTGCTTGGGGTGAAATTGATTATACCTAAAAAAAAAAAAAAAAAATTTTTTTTTATTAAATGTTATGATGCTAAGCCCACTAAAATTTCCTACCTGGACAAAGCTAATTAGCTGACTTTGTGAGAAACATTCAAATAATTCTGTTTTATAATTAATAATTTATCTAATGTTTACAGTAATATTAATAATAGTAATTCAACAAACTTGTTTATATCCACATCATGTTAAAAGAAAAAATGTTAAAAAAGAAAAAAATGTTGACCTAGATGTACATAGGTGACTGTTTGGGAATTCCAGCTATTGTGAGCTTGGATGTAATGTAATATATGGCTTATAGATAAGGGCTTGGAATTGTTAACTGGAGAGCAGAGTTTCAATTCCTGTTGTGTTCATTTCTAATACCCTTGGGAAAGTTATGGTCCTCCAGCTATGGGTTAATTAGTAAGACTTGTAACACTAAACCATTATTATCTCTCACCTACAAAAAATAATTTTTACAATCTAAAAAATATTTTCTGACTTTAATAACCTGCAAAGAAGGTAGAAAATCAGCAAACTACTTACGCTTGTTTAAAGAATTCAGCACAATTCTAATAAAATCTAAACAGATTGTTTTGACTATTTTAAATAATTCTGCAAAACTCTTGCAGTTCCATTCAGCTAATTTCTCGTGTGTCAGACAGCAACAATGGTTACTATGATTACTGCAGGAATTGAGAACTAAAATTGCCAGGCTTAAAATTATTGAACTCTATGAATTTCCTTTTATGTCCACTTGTGCCTTCAAATTCTGGTGTCACATTTTCCGTCTTGTTAAAATGCTTGCTAGATATTTAAATTCTTATACTTCTTATTACTTCTTAAACTTATGTTTGATTTTTGGTATCTCCAATTTGTAGTTCATATATAGGGCTGTTTGTTTTTGCTGACAAAAATACATAGTCTTCTTACAATTGATGATTAGTACTTTCTTGTTGCTTTCCTTTACTGTCTTCTATAGGAGTTCCTGTACATTTTTTCTGCATTTGCTACCAAAACTGTGTCATCTGCATATATTAAGATAGTGGCTGCTAATAATGAATCTTGATAGGACTTCTATTTCTCTTGGGATTGCCTTTCTGTTAAGGTTGAATAGGTCTGGTGTGAAGACACATCCTTGTCTTATGCCCCTTTCCATTTTTGTGTATTTACTGAATTCATTTCCTATCTGTATGCTAGCAGTTTGTGCCCCGTATTCTTCTAATATCTTTTCCAAATAAATAGAGCTCACCTAGTAGTTCAAACAGTTCTTTGTGATGTACAAATGCTTTTGCACAATCTATAAAACATATGTATGCATCTTTTTGCATTGGCATTTGGTTTAAGAGTAGTGAATTGTTAATTGAATTGCTGATAACATTGTAGGTTAACAAAGAGAAAAGAAAATGGTTGCAATTAAAAAAAAAAAAAAAAAAGTGTTAGCATACACAATGATATAGTAATATGATAATTCTATATTGTAATTGGTAGATTAAAATACGTAAAATATTTTAAAAATTGGTTAAGAATGTATTGGATTACTTTTGTTAAAAATTCACTTATTTTTGTCCTTAGGCTTATTTTCAACAACTCCGATCTGATAAAATTGAATCCAGTATCTTTTTGCTTTCAGTACACACACACACACACACACACACACACACACACACACACGGTTTTGTCTTTTTCTTTGCTCCCCTTCACTTTTGCTTCTCTCTCTCTCTCTCTTCACAATTCTCTCATTTTTTTGTCTATTCCCCCTCTCTATATATAACACTCTCGCTTCTGCCTTGCCTCATGTCTCTCTTGCTTCTGTCACCTCCTGATACAACTACTTCTACTAATTAACTTATAGCTGCAGAAATGTGGTTGATTCATGCCTTTTTCCAAGGGTATTTGAACCTAAGTGAATATAATGAACCTGGCTGGAATTGGAACTTGGCTCTTGGCTCTTTGATTTCCAAACCGTTATCCATTCCCACAGGTTAATACCAATTTTATTAAACACTTTCATTATATCTTGGTGACAGGGGGGGGGATATATATATATATATATATATATATATATATATAATTTCCTAACGATACAAGCAACTATTTATCATGATTAATGCTATCAAATAGTCATTGTTATCAGAGATGCCAGTTATTAAATGAATTAAAACTGAATTTAAAACATGTAACAAATTATGCAGCACTTATTTCAATTAAGCACATTACTTAGAATGATTAATTTACTATTTATGTAAATGTAAAAACAATCTATTCCCACATTATCCTCAACCAACTGTGATTAATATCTGTCTATATTTCCGAGATGAGGTATTGTAATTATTTACGTGATTTACATTGTTCGGACTGTTGTCCTTATCTTTGTTACCATATTCACAACATTTCAGCCACTGTATCCTCCATCCTTCTTCAGTTGATTGGAATTTTGAACTGAACCCTTTATTTGGTCCACCAGGGAAGGTTGTTCTTGTTCCACGTGCCATTCCTCTTCTGGGTGTCTCTGTATCAGTTACTGCCCTTTAATTCAACTTTTCAGGTTTTGTTCAAGGACACATAGCCCAGTTCATAAAAAGCATTGGTTGAATCTAGTGACTTGACCTAAAGAGTTGAGAGTTCAGTATCTGGATATGAGGTAGTAGTGAAGTTTATGAGGATAAATAGTATAGATAAGGATTGATCCTTGACATGAAGATTGTAGGGAATCCCTCGAATGATAATCAGGATCCACAAAGTGGCAGTTACCATGCTGGGGATGGAAAGCTGTCCAAGTGGAACTTCTTACATTTGAAACACATGGGGAAATATGGATGATTCAACTGTGTAGAAGTAGTATTGTGTGTTCTAGCTGTAAATGCCTGAACTGGTGGAAATCTGAAGAATGGAGCTCTTCTGAACATTTGCCATGGAATTAGTGACATTAGTGACAGGCTTGCAACATTTCATCAGTGTGTAACAAACAAAAAAAAGTTTGACCTCCCCCTCCTCTAGCATGCACACACAAGAAGACTGCGTAAAATATTTTCAATTCCATCAAACCTGAAATGCTGAACTCTCTCAAGATCATGCAGTATCTACTACTATATGTACTACACTATCATTTATGATGTAAACTTGTTTATAACAATGAATTTAAACGGTTTCAAATTTTATATCCTCTGCTTAATGTTATCAGCCGGTTATTGTTCTCAAAGTAGTCACAATAAGCACTTGTTAGTACTACAACCTAGTATTACCATCAGTATGAGTATCAGTACCACTACTATCACTAGTATTGCTGACATCGCAACCAATACTGCTGCTACTACTACTACTGCCACTGTCACCCATCACTACTACTAATTATTATTATTAATAATAATGATGATGATGTCAAGTTGTCTGTAACAATGGATGTAAATTGTTTTTAACTTTTATATCCTTTGTTTAATGTTATCTGGTTATTAGTTTTTTGAAACAACACTGCAGCAAATTGATCAGCAATAAATGACTCACCCTCCGTGTGTCTCTCACCCTCCGTGTGTCTCTCACCCTCCGTGTGTCTCTCACCCTCCGTGTGTCTCTCACCCTCCGTGTGTCTCTCACCCTCCGTGTGTCTCTCACCCCCCTCCGTGTGTGTGTGTGTCTCTCACCCCTCCGTGCGTGTGTGTGTGTGTGTGTGTGTGTGTGTGTGTGTCTCACCCCTCCGTGCGTGTGTGTGTGTGTGTGTGTGTGTGTGTGTGTGTGTGTGTCTCTCCTGTGTGTGTGTGTGTGTGTGTGTCTCTCACCCCTGCTGTGTGTGTGTCTCTCACCCTCTGTGTGTGTGTGTCTCTCACCCTCCGTGCGTGTGTGTGTGTGTGTGTCTCTCACCCCCCCCGTGCGTGTGTGTGTGTGTGTGTGTCTCTCACCCTCCGTGTGTGTGTGTCTCTCACCCTCCCGTGTGTGTGTGTGTCTCTCACCCTCCCGTGCGTGTGTGTGTGTCTCTCACCCTCCGTGCGTGCGTGTGTGTGTCTCTCACCCTCCGTGCGTGTGTGTGTGTGTGTCTCTCACCCTCCGTGCGTGTGTGTGTGTGTGTCTCTCACCCTCCGTGCGTGTGTGTGTGTCTCTCACCCTCCGTGTGTGTGTGTGTGTGTGTGTGTCTCTCACCCTCCGTGCGTGTGTGTGTGTGTCTCTCACCCTCCCTCTCTCTCAATTTCAATTACTGAAAAAAAAAATCTTTTATTTCACTGCAATCTGACTGGGATTGACACACTTAAGCTTCTGAATGTTTTTCTAACAGTCTCCTCTCTACCCAACAAACACAAATATTGTCCATGCTTTTATTGTAAATATATTGTATTTACTCTGAGACTTAATCAGGCTTAATTCTGTTTACTTACTAGATTTATCCTTACAGAGCCGTACCTTCAACTCCAATCATAGTAGCTAAGCTTAAGACTGTAGATAGATATTGAAAATTATTTCCTGTATAATTTAAGGCTTCCCTGTAATTTCTCTATAAATATTTTCATGACAGTTATTCTAACAAGCTTTCCTCTTTGGTATCTTGACCAAATGTATTTAAGATTGGCAATGAGGTTCTGCTGAATTCATTGCATTGAATATTATTGCCATATCTGGCCTCGTTGTCCTATATATTTTGGTATTCTTCACAAAATCCAAAGGAGGGTCTGTAAATGTTATTGATTTTGCCCTGGCATCTTGACATCAGTTATTTTACCACTGCATGACTTTAAGCAGACTACAAGACTGGCAACTAGGTTTCATTGTTTTATTGTTGAAATAGTGACATGCAGTTCTATTCTAATAGTTTATTCTCTTGAAATTCTCGCCTCTGGTACACTTCTTGCTTCCCTGTCACCTACTATCTTCAAAATTTTAAATGCAATATCAATTGCCATCTTACTGAATCCTGCCATTGTCCCTTCTCCGCACTTGCATTTTCTCAGGGATTCTGTCCACTTCGGTTAACTCTGTGTGTCTTAGTGGCATTATCACTAATGTTTTTGTCTCTGTTATCATGTTTTTGCTATTAGATACTAAAAACATGATATATCTCTAGACATGGATGTAAATAAAATAAGGGGTTCAATTTGAAATTCCCTGCAGATTACCAAGTTTAACAGGCCTGAAGAATACTGGGAGGCACATTCATCAAACCATAATCAATGTATATTTATTAATATACTAACCCAGAAGACGTCTTTGGGTGGACTTTAGACTCGCTCTTGCAGAGGACTTTGAATCTTCAGCCTTTTACCTTCCATCTCCTATGTACGTAAAAGTTATTACAATTTAGAAATAATAAAATTATTTTATCTTTATTTTAAGATGCCAAATAAAGATAAAATAATTTTATTACTTCTAAATTGTAATAACTTTTACATACATAGGAGATGGAAGGTCGACATAATCTTTCTTTGTATATACAACCAATCTTTGTAGTTTTAAATTTATTTTGTGTGCAACTTTTCTTTTTTAAAATCCCTATTTTTTTTTTTTTTTTTTTTTTATGATCCCTTCACATAAAGTCTGTCTTAAGACATTAGGGAACCCGAACTATGTAATATTTTGAGAATGTCACAGTACACATGCTAGAAAAAAAAATATGTGCAACATACCATGACCCACTTAGTTTTAATTATGGTTTAATTAAACAATATCAGTTGTGATGAAAAGAAATTAAAGTTAAACCTTTTAATAGAGAATTTTTTAAAAAATTTTTCATTTCAAATGGAGCTGCTGTCACGGATCATAACAAAAAGCAAATAATACTGCCTGATGATACTTCTGTTTTTACAGCCGAACTTCAAACCCTGAGGATGGCCTCTGATCTTAAGAGTATGGCAGAGGAGCTGTATGTGATATTTAGACTCTTTATGCTCTCTGCTTGCCATAAAAGAAACTAACCACTCTTGTATTACAGGAGATTTATAACAACCTGGTGAAATTACAAAAATCTGTTGTTTTAGCAGAGATACAAGGCCATGTTGGCATAAAGGACAATGAGAAATTAGATGAACCAGCAAAAAAAAAAAAAAAAAAAAAAAAAAACCTGGAACATGGAAATAGCTAATACAAAAATTCAATAGACTGATTTTAAAAAGGAAATTAATGACTTTATAAAAAGCAAATGACAAGCAATATGGCATACATACAAACTTTACGAACACCAACAAAGTGCCAAGCAATAAAACAAAACTACTAAATGGGTTTAGAGAAGACACTGCACTAACTAGATTTCATATTGGACAGACAAGACTAACTTCTGTGTACCCCTGCTAAGAGATGATGTATCTTGATGCATCCACTTCAATCCTAGATTTATGGTTCAGCACATTCTGATTGAATGCAAAAGCTATCATCTTAAATGTAGTAAATACGACATTGTCACAAATATAAAAACATTGTTTAAAGATTCTGCCTCTGGCCAGATCACAGGGTTTCTAAAAGAAATAGGAATTCTTAAATTCCATTAAAAATTGTTTATGCAGGGATAAATAAGGACTGGTTTAGCCAGCTCATATTGACTATTTGAAATGAACTATTGCTACCAAATTGAACCCCTCCAACTATTGAAAGAAAGTAATTAAAGAAAAGTATATATCCAATGTTTTCACCTCGTTGGCATCAAATGACCCATCAGGGTTGACATGACTTTAAACAAAATCTAACCAAACCCTTTTTCTTGCCTTTTATGTTATTTTGTAAAATTTATATGCAATAACTAATGAACTAGATTTATTTTGATAGAAAATAGTAATCTGTGATCAAAGAAAAAGGTTCTCTCGTCTATAAACTTTACACTAGTTCTCATCACCTGCCTCTATTGTATTTTCTGTTTATCCTTTCTGGAATCTCTCTGTCCCAGGTTGATAGCGTCACCAACATTCTTCTAAGAACTGGTTTAAATTGTTCAAATTGACAGATTAAACAATCTGTTTAAAATGAATTGTAGCTACCAAACAGTATATATGTAGTAATGTATGTATTCATTTAGTTGGTGTAAAATGACCCATCAGGATTGACAGGCCATTAAAAAAAAAAAAAAATCTAACCAACCAAATCTACACATTGTCAGCCACATTATTCTATTCTATAGCAAAGATTTTAAAAATAGCACAGAAGAGGAGGAGGAATTGGTCTTGCACACAAACAACGTCCTCTGAAAAACATTAAACAGAAGAGAATGCTTAATATTTGTTTTTAATGCTAACAGGTTTTGTAAACTGGTTTCCTTTTTTTATTTTCTTTATTTTGGCCTTGAAGCTTAGTGAATTCTTAGCTCTTTTATATAAAACTATTTTTTTATGTAAAGATAAACAAACTTATTAATCTTTGAAAAACTCAGCTTTCTTCCCACTAACAAATATTAATGCACCTAATACAAGGCCCAAGAGCCACTCAAGTTACTGAATGGGGGTTGTTATATAGATGTAAAAAAATTGTAGATTATAATGATTTGTAAGGTATATAATGGTCCACTTAGACATTAAAATTGGAGTGGACAGAGAAACATCCTCTCAGGAGACTCTGCCACAAAACAGCAGCTCTTGGAAGAAGCAATCTGAAATGAAACTTAATAATGTAATACAGTGTAACCCGGATATAAGAGTTGTTGGGACTGGAGAAGAAGTCTCTTATATCCGGGTTTGGTCTAATTTATATATATTAACACAGGCTCTAATTTGGGACCAGAGAAAATTTCTCTTATATCCGGGTTTCTCTTATATCCGGGTTTCTCTTATATCCGGGTTTCTCTTATATCCGGGTTTCTCTTATATCCGGGTTTCTCTTATATCCGGGTTTCTCTTATATCCGGGTTTCTCTTATATCCGGGTTTCTCTTATATCCGGGTTTATCTTATATCCGGGTTTATCTTATATCCGGGTTTATCTTATATCCGGGTTTATCTTATATCCGGGTTTATCTTATATCCGGGTTTCTCTTATATCCGGGTTTCTCTTATGCATCCGGGTTTCTCTTATATCCGGGTTTCTCTTATATCCGGGTTTCTCTTATATCCGGTTTTTCTTATATCAGGTTTCTCTTATATCCGGGTTTCTCTTATATCCGGGTTTCTCTTATATCCGGGTTTCTCTTATATCCGGGTTTCTCTTATATCCGGGTTTCTCTTATATCCGGGTTTCTCTTATATCCGGGTTTCTCTTATATCCGGGTTTCTCTTATATCCGGGTTTCTCTTATATCCGGGTTTCTCTTATATCCGGGTTACACTGTATTTAGGGAATAAGTTTGGTTCAGTCCTGTGTACATGGCAGGATGGATCGTACTTGTAAAAGTCTGAACTGGTGCAACTATAAATGTAGTTTCTGAATTTCTAGGATGAGGAATTATGATTTTTTTTACTCTGTTGCCATATACACTAGAGTCTGCCATGTACCAACAGCAGGGTTGTTTGTTAATGGGCTCATCATTGTCAACGGTGATGGAAAACATATGCATATGAAATGGCTATAGGAACAGCATCACTAAAACCAACAGTATGGCTGAGATATGTAGATGATTCTTTCATATTCTGGTCATGCTAAGCAGCTGTACAAGTATGGCTGGACCATGTGAACTTGATAAGACCATTGATCTGATTCACAATGGTAGAAGAAAATAAGATACTCTTCCTAGATGCATTCATAAATTGCTCAGAGAATAGATTCAAGACCTCCATATATTACAAGCTCACATTCACTTGACAATACCTCAACTTCATTACCTTTCTTCACCATCCATAATGCCAATAATACCAGGCATAAATCATAAGTGGTGACCCAGGCACATAGAAACAAGAAATGATCAGCATCAAGTGTACCCTACAGAATAACTACTACCTTGCAAACATCAGTGACTGAAGGTGGAAACAGAAAGGTTAAGGAGGAAGACCAGAAAATTGCCATGGTCTGTCTACCTTATATTAAGGGCTTGTCAGAAAAGATAAGATTTGTGGTCCATACAACATCAGAACAATATTCAGAAACCACTTGACTCTACAGAAAAAAAATATTTGCTGAGTAAAGCCCAACACAAAGAACACAACCAAGAGCTGCATATTTTTTGTTCTCTGAATGTTTTCCTTTTTCTCATATTCCTTCACACTCAGTAACCTCTTGCATCTTAGTGACTTTATTGCCTTGCTTGGGTGTAAAGATTTAAAGAAGTTCACACATTATAAACTTGATAATCTGACACAAGGCCCCAAATGTTTAGACTGGTATGGAACCTCAACTCCATGTTAAGATTTTCTCTTTTTCTCTCTATCATATACCTAAGCTCATAGGTACTTCGATCTGGTTTAATGGTTAACATCTTGTCTTGCAAGATCATTTACAACAGAACAGTGAGTTTGATATTTACTAGGTGCTCTTTATTTTAGACCTTGTGCCACATGTAAGCTATGTTTACTAAATCTCTATACATACTCTCATGGAATGTAGGGTATTTGACTGGCCGAGTTCTAAATCAATTCAGTTTTGTGTCATTGACAGAGACTAAATGCTTTTGGAAAAGGTATGAATCCATCTTTATCAAACTATGGGTTAAATAGCAGGACTGATTGACAGGTGTCAGTTAATCAAGGAAAAAAACTGGATTTAAACCTGAAAAGGGTCATTTGGGGATTCTACAGTAGACTGCAATATTTTTATCAATTTTTCTGAAAAGTATGTTTCAATCCAAGGTGTGAAAAGGAATAACTTTTTAAGGTTATCTTTTATCTTTTTTATCTATTTTTTGATGGACAAGTTAATGAGCACTTTCTAAATTCTACTGGAATTGGTTGGTTTCACGGTAGATAAGTAAAATTTCTTCGTGTAACACACACAGGTCTGATCAAAAAATATCAGGACTGTTGCGATGGTAATGGAGCTGAAGAATGTAGAGTTAATCCACTTGACAGATTGATCTTGAGCGTACGTACATATGAAGTCATAAAATTCTCACTCAGTTACATTGTTTATAGCGGTGCTTGGAAGGAAAGTGTACAGTGTGGCAGTCTCCTCACCATTCATGACAATGGCTTGTGCAGCAATTTTTGGCCAAGGACAACATTTCCCAGCTCTGACAACCACCATATTCTCTAGAACCTGCCCCTTGGAACATTTTTTTCTTTTCAAAAATCAAATCCCATTTGAAATGAACAAGATATTCAAAAAGTTGAGGAAATCAAAGAGAATGTGATGAGGCAGCTGTTCTCTATTCCAAAAATGGAGTTCCAGGAATTCATTAATGGAAATGATGCTAGATAAAGTGTAACTTCAGAAGAAGGCTACTCAAAGGAGATTAAATGCTGAATTAATGCGTATTGTAGATTTCTTTTTATAGAACCAGTCCTGAAATTTTTTTTTTTTTTTTTTTATCAAACCTTGTATATAGAGCAGATAATCTTGGATTTATTGATTTTGATGGTCTCTTGAGGGACCATTTATAAATTATGAGTAGTTTTAGTCATATTTAATAATAATCTAGCATAGGATTGCCTGTTAGTAATTATAGTAATCTTGTAATTAAGTAAAAACAAAAATTGTTGGTGACTGTTTTGTCTGAATGTGAACTGGTACAATCTCAGATGGGGAGAATGGCAAGTTTCAGTAACATTTGCCTGCTGTGTGCACAATGTTTTGTATCAAAGACTAAGATATATACTGAAAACTCTCAGGAAATGTTTATCTTGTTATAGAAGGAAAAAATAATTTTCTAACAAAAAAAAAAACAAAATATTGCAAGAAAAAAATATGAAAATAAATAATTGGTTGCCTATGCTGAAAGTAAATAAGCACTTAAGTTTATATATACATATATTAGCTGCTTAAGTTTGTTTGTTCTGTGGTCCTTGAAGTGAAGCAATATGCCTTATATTGTTACAAGTGGGTAATCATTTAAGTTGTAAGGTCTATAAAAGAAAACTAAAAAAAAAACAAAAAAACTCCAACTATCAAATGTTTTATGCTTACAGGAGCATTGGCATATCATATTGAAACACTGGTTCTGTTATGATCACCGAAGTTAAGCAACATTGAACCTGGGTAGTACCTAGCGAGGTGACTGCTTGCGAATACCAGATACTATAGGCTTGGATGTGTGAGTGATGTAATGGATAATGGCTAAAGAGACATAAGAATTAAAATTAAGTCTCTACTTGTCCTCAGAGACATTCAATGGGTTTAAATCTAGTATTTGATAGAGAATTTTTAATTTAGAAACTGTTTGACCTAAATGTGAGAGCACAACTTCTTTCTAAATAAATAAAAAAATTAATTCTTAATCCCATATCCATTTCATATGTAGGCAATCATGACTCTTCATACCTTCTGTTTGTTTTTTTTTTTTTCTTTATCTGGAATTACAATGGCTCACTTTGAAAGCATTGCCCTCTTTATAGTTTTTGATTTAAGAGTTAAACCTCTCCCAGACTTATGAGTATATCACACTGAAACCCCAATTGTCTTACAATCACTAAAGTTAAGCAATGTCAAGCCTGGTCAGTACCTAGATGGGTGACCACGTGGGAATACCAGATGCTGTAGATTTGGGTATTGGGGTGGTGTAATTGATAACAGCTTAGGAATTGGGGAGTCAAGTTGGAATTTGAGTCATTCATTTTATTCACTTGCATGCAAATACTTTTTTAGGAAAAGTATGAATCCGTTTCTCCGTCTTCCAGCTATAGGTTAATTGATCTCCTAAACTGGTTGCTACCGAAGATTCAAGAGCCCGGTTTACGTAGACATGTAAGCTGTAAATGGAGGAAGAAGGGATGGATTTATATCTTTCTGAAGTTCTTTTGAATGCAAGTGAAAGCAGGCTGGATTTGGTTTATCAATAACCGTTATGTTACGTGCACATCTGATGAAACTTTTAGAAGTTTTAATCATGGGTTCAAGAATGAAACTGCAAGATATTAGTAAACTTTTTGTCATGTCTATTCAGAATGTAATCATACATAGCTCTCCACAACTTCCTATCCTTTGTAGCACTAAGTAATATTTATCCTCTTACTATCCATCTCACTCTCTGTTCTACCATCCATTTACCCAAGTTAATTAGGTATGTTACTTGCCATTTCTCAGTGTCCCTCTTGATTTCAATTTGTCTTGGGAGTGTCATCTTCAAGTCTTCTTTCTATAGTAGATAGCAACTCAGAAAAATTTGAATTCTAGTCAAGTTTGTTACATCCAAATACTTGCAAATGCATTCAGGAATGGTGTGAAGCCATCTCTTCTCCCCCTGGCTATGGGTTAAATAGTAGCAATATGATAAAGTTTTTAGTAACTTCAATCAGAAGAACAGGGCAAAATAATACAAGGCAAGCAATAAGACAAGACAGTAAAAAAAAAATGGGATACTGCTTTCTGAATTCAAGGCAAGAAAGAAAAATGTTAAATCATTATTCATAGCCCATTTTTATTGGCTTGGAAGAAATCTCAGCATGCATCTATAGGATTTATCTATAAATTTGGGGAGGGTAGGTTTTTAGCAGTCATTACCCAACTGGAACCAACATTTGTATCAGGGGAAAAAAAAAATCCTTATTTCACTTGCAAAGAAAAAAATTATTCTTACAATCCAAAATGTTTCAGCTTTAAATAACTCTACAAAGAGTTGATAACCTGTGTAAAAAAAAAAAAAAAAAAAAAATATATATATATATATATATGCACCAACATACTTTCCTCATTATGTATCCCTAAAATTTCAATGCTATCTTTCTAAGTAAAACTGTCCATTTTGTTCACATTTTCTCTAAAATGGCTTTGTTGCTCAAATTAAGGTTCCGTCCATGGCATTTTCATATTTCTCTAGATCTCTGTCTTAAGTCTCCTCTTCATCTGTGAGGAAATTCTCCAGCTTTCACTGTTATTTCATAGGCTTGCACTTCAGCAATCTTTTCTTGGTTTCTAATAAATTCTTTTTCTGTTTCTCAAAAAAGAAAAAAAAAAAGACACATGCCATTTTAGTGTCTGTTTCATTTTTACTGTAGATATAAACATTTGCATGTGTATGACTATAAACTGCACCCAGCAGCAAGGCCTCTAATCAAGAGGCTTTGAGGTGCATAGAACCACCTCTTAACTGCTGTTATTCCCAAATACACCCTGACCCAGGGTGGTAGCACCTGTTAGGGTCCTAACTATGGGAAAAGGGCTAACCCACAAGCTGGAGTCAAAATACTATGAAAGTATGAAAATGCGTTTTCATAGCAGAAATACCAGCAATGCGTTTTCATAGCAGAAATACCAGCAATGCGTTTTCATAGCAGAAATACCAGCAATGCGTCTTCATAGCCGAAATACCAGCAATGCGTCTTCATAGCCGAAATACCAGCAATGCGTCTTCATAGCCGAAATACCAGCAATGCGTCTTCATAGCCGAAATACCAGCAATGCGTCTTCATAGCCGAAATACCAGCAATGCGTCTTCATAGCCGAAATACCAGCAATGCGTCTTCATAGCCGAAATACCAGCAATGCGTCTTCAATGAAATACCAGCAAGCCGAAATACCAGCAATGCGTCTTCATAGCCGAAATACCAGCAATGCGTCTTCATAGCCGAAATACCAGCAATGCGTCTTCATAGCCGAAATACCAGCAATGCGTATTTGTAAAAGAAATTACTAATGCTCCCATGAAAATTAAATATTGGCATTAAATGATCCATTAAACAAACAATAATAGTAATATAAACATTTGCACCAAATTTGACATCATTTCTGTATGTGATGAAATCTGTTTGTAAAATTACACAAGTAATTTTGACTCCTCTTCTAATTCTTCTTGGTTATCTATTAAGGTTAGTTAG
>CAHIKZ030004289.1:1425000-1475000 GCA_903632075.3 Acanthosepion pharaonis
CATTGCTAGGTCATCATCAATCAGCTTGGGGGATATATTTGCTATGAAAGGAAACTGTAAACTCCCATCTTCCAAGGTTCAACCAGAACAGTTTTAGTTTCCCGTTAAATGTATCAATTTCCTCCTTGTAGGAAAACAGGGTGAAGCCATTTCTTTGGGGCTCTTTGTTCAGGACATTTAGCTTTTCAAAATTGAAAGGCAAGTTGGTGAAAACATACCTTAATTTAAACTTTAGATTATGAGTTTTAAATTTTAAAAAATTGAAAACTAAATATGGCCATTTTGCATAGATAAGATGGAAAAAAAAATACAATAAATATTTAACAAAATGGTTTAGATTAATTTAATATTTAACATAATGAGTTTAATATTTTATTTTAAATAATAATTATTAATTACAAATATAGATGTTTTCTGGGTCTTAAATTTTCTGTTTCCCCCATTTTTTTAAACTTGTCGTTATGGCCCCTGAAAATACTTCATGGCCCCAAACAGGGCCATATGGCTCACGTTGAGAAACTTTAGAGAACAGACATCTACATGGGTGGTTTAATCTTAACTTCTTTCTGTGAAAAGTCACTCATCATCTATCTCTGTATAGTCACTGGTTAAGCAATGTTAAGTACCTTGATGGGTGACAGTTTGGGTGCTGCAAACTTAGATGTGTGGATTGTGTAATGGATAATGCCCAGAACTGTTAGAGAACAGTTTCAAATCCTTTTAGGTTCTAATATTCACATATGTGCAAATACCCTTGGTAAAGGTATGAATCAACTTCTTCTCCCCCGGCTATGTGTTAATTAGTAAGACTTGTCTCACTAAATTTTTATTTTCTCAAAAATAAAAAATAAAATCTAAAAATGTTTTCTGACTTTAAATAACCTGCAAAACCGTAGAAAACTAATCCTTATCTATTATGTACATCCTAATCCTACATTCATATCACTCACCTCATTCAGTAACCCACTACCTTGAGTGGCTCTTGAGATTTATATTGGGTAAACACTAGCATAAAAAAAAACAATGGTGAAAAAGTTTTTAAAAATGGGTAGTTATCTCCCCTTCCGTTTCAATCCATTAAATGCCACCAATTGTAAATGACAATTCTCATTATTGCTGGAAAATACTCATGAAAAATGATCTGTTTACTGCTTTTTTTTTTTTTTTTTTAATTTTAAATGACACCAAATCAGTTTACTAACATTAAAATCACTATTTGATGACTTTAAGTTTTTTTTTTTTTTTTTTTTGTATTAAAAATGATTAATGATTTTGAATACATAACCAGATCACTGTTCACTGCCTTTAACCCTAACACCAACCCTAACATATTTCATACTTCCAACAGTTGATAAATCTCATACCATAGAAAATGAATAGAAGATAGTAGCACCATGCTTCTGACTTCATTCAGTTTAAATTTAATGAAATTAGGTTGAGACTCAAGAATAGAAATTTCAGTTTTTTTTGTACACTTTTTCTTTGAAAAAGAATTGAGCCTATGTTTTTTTATATATATATATATATATATATATATATGGTTGGATAGATGTGAGTTTGTGACCCTGGGTTTCACGCTTTAGCGATCGTCAGACAAAATGTTAGCTCTATCTCTGATATTGAGCACTTTCTAATAAGTACCGCGCATATAATATATAAATAATTATACATACATATATATAATTATTTATATACACTTTTCACACACACACACACACACACATATATATATATATATATATATATATATATATATATAATTACACACTTACACATATCATACTCACTCATTCCCTAAGAACCAAATAACACACACACATAACAGACACATCCTCTCTCCAGGACCAATAAAACTGTCAAACTGACCACGGGAATTCAGAGAAGCATAGATCCATCCAGATCTTATCTCAAATAACAACTTAAGAGACTGTTTGACCAACACAAGGAATGTTAAAAGATTCATGTTAAAAAGATAAAAAAATAAAAAAAAAAAAAACAAATGAAAACTACAGACAAAAGTTCATTTTCTCAATCAAGACATTCATTTCTGTAGTTCACTGCTACCAGCAAGCAGAAATATTTCTTCTCCTGATGATGGCCATGTTGGCCAAAACTAGTCGAGGAATCTAAATGAATTAATAATAAAAACGAAAGTATATTAATCTACAACCCAGTGTGTCTGAAGATTTTAATATTTTTTATTGTTCAATATATATATATATATATTCAAAATAGTGTACTTGAAGTACAATTTTAATGAGCTGTTTTAAGAAATCTATTTTTATAAATTTCAGCTGACAGTAACACATTTTTAATTTCTACAAATAACAAAGCAATAAGTAAATTCTGTGCTTTTTTTTGTCTGCTCACAGTTGAAAAAGTTTGGTAATATCTGATTAATATATTTATAAAGAAACTAATTTGAGACAAACCTCTTAATTGCTGTCCTTGGGTCCACCCTGACTTAGGGTTTTAGCCCCTATCAGGATCCTAATTATGGGCAGATAACGATCCCCACCTACCCCACAAACAAAAATCAAAACACTAGGAAATTATAAAAATACATTTTTATATTGTAAAAAAAAAAAAAAAAAAAGAAAAAAATCCTGTAATACACTATTTAAAAAAAAAAATGACCAGCAATACATTTTCATAGTATAACGATGAAGAAACAATACATTATCATAGTATAATGACCAACAATGTGACACTAAAAAAAAAAAAGTATAAAAATATATTTTTTTTATAGTAAAATGACCAACAATACATTTTTATAATCTGCAAACTATATATCTTATATATATATATATATATATACACACACACACCTAGTGAGCCAGACAAACCTACCTAGGTTTCACCTAAACAGATCAGGGAAAGTCAAGGTCTGCTCTACGGTTGTATTGAGCGCTTTGTTAGTTAGTTGTTTACTTGTATTGGGGTTTTTTTCTTTGGGCTTCAGACCTGTATCTGTGCGATTTTTTTCGACAGACGTTCATGTTTCTAGCTCTTTCTTTTTTTAAAACCTTTTTTTCCCTCGAGATTGATTTGATTAGCAAATCAAAAATTCGAGGGTTTTTTGAAACGAGTTTAGTTATATATATATATATATATATATATATATATATATATATATATATATAATATTTACCCTGAAAGTATAAAATTATTTACAAATTATCTGTAATTGTGAAAGCATGAACTTGCATTTGAAACATATATAGCTTAAGCTGTAAAATTGCATAGATTTCAGCACTAAATAACCCATAGAGGTTAATATGCCACTAAACAAAATCAACCAAACCTATTGAAACAATTCTAATATGTTCACCTTGTGAGTTTTCTTGTAGTTTAAGATCTTTTGATGAAAGAAACAATCTATTATTTGTGTTAGAGAAATAATCACTGTTGCCTTCATCTTTGTAGTCTACAATCATCTTCTGCATTTATAGAATTGATTATAGATTTGATAGGATTTACTAAAATAATTACAAAATTGATCTGCATGTTGCTGTTTAAAAAGAAAAATCTGATAAAATGAACAATTACCCTCACCCCTCTTTTATATAACTGGCTGGGTAATAGAGAGTTCAAATTCCAGTTTAGTCTGTTACATTTGCTTTAACATGAGGGGTCTTGGGAAAGGCATAAATCTTTCTTCTCCCTCCAGCTATAGGTTAAATAAGAAGGAACTATCCTGCTTGTTTAAGCCATAGCTGGGGGGAGAAGAGAAGGGTTTCTTGTTTTGTGTGGTAGCCTGTCAAGGAAAGTTAAATCAAAATTATGGAGAGGACAATAGAAAATCAGTCCACTAACTTTTGCAAGAAGTCCTGCTTATTCCCAGATAATAAAGAAAAGCATTCTGTGGAAAGCCATGATCACCTGTGTCATAAAGGAAGAAACCTGACTCTGAACTCAAAATCATGAAGATAACACTGAAACACCACTCAACTATCTTTCCCCAGGAAGTCATGGCATTTCATAGAATAAAGAAAAGGAATGTTGGAAAAGAATTATTCTGACTTCAAAACCATAGAGAACGTAATGGGGAAACCATTCCACTATCTTACCAATAAAGAAGTTACCTTTCAGAAGATAATGCTTAATTCCAAATCATATAGTATATGTGGGGAAAGCACTCCACTATCATTCTTAGAAGGTCATGGTCATAGACAAGATAATAAAGAAAAGGTTTCTGGAGTGTCATAGCACTGACATAAAACAAAATGGCCCCAGAAAATGCTAATGGGTGGGAATTAATTTCAGTATTCATTTGGTACCTTTTTATTGTAGTTGCATAGAAGTGGTGGTGGGGCTATTCTCTATATCTCTCTCATATATATATATATATATATATATATATATATATATATATATATACACACACACACACACTGTATTTAAAAAATATGTATATTTTTCATTGATTTTCCTAACATTATATATATATATATATATATATATATATATAAAAATTCTCTGATTTAACCAGTAGAAGACAATATTTATGAATAAAAATGACAATAGGAAAACTGGTAATTGCTGACGTGGACTTTATCAAAGCAAAATACGAAAAAATTCGTATTTTGCTTTGATAAGGTCCACATTGGACTAAATGCGTTAGCAATTACCAGTTTTCCTATTGTCATTTTTTTTATATATATATATATATATATATATATATATATATATATATATATATATATATATATATATTCTTATAATTTTCTACATATGTGTGATACCTTGCCCTTGTCAGCTGCCAACCAGGGGAGGTAACACAGTTTCGGTAACTAAGGCTTTTGTCACCAGACAAAAGCTACTGGAGATGTTATTTCTTGGTGTAAATGTGCCAGTGTCATAATTTGGCTAACTTCTATCCTTTATTTTGTGCTGATGACTAAATGTAATTTTTTTTTTTTTTTTTTTTATTTGTATTGCAGGTCCGTTTGTGAGCACTTTGGCCAACAAATATGGTTGCCGTAAAGTCACCATTGCTGGAAGCCTCTTTGCAGCCGCAGCATTCTTCATCAGTAGCTTCTCGACTAACATTCAGATGTTGATAATTACCTATGGTGTTCTTGGAGGTAAGCACAAAAATTTAGAAAAGACAATTGTATTTAACTAAAGCATATGTTGCAAGCCCAGCGAATAGTCAAGGGTTAACAAAACACTGGTTCCTGTACAATCACCAAAGTTGAGCCTGGTCAGTACCTAGATGGATGAATGCTTGCGAATACCAGGTACTTTAAATTTGAATGTGCGGGTGTTGTAATGGATAATGACTTGGAATTGTTAATCAAAGAACAGTTCTAGTTGGGTTTGTTATATTCAGTTACTTGCAGATACCCTTGGGAAAGGTATGAATCCACCTCTTGCTCCCGGATGTGTGTTAATTAGTAAGATGTGTATCACTAAACTATTATGTCAAAAAAAAAAAAAAAAAAAATTCTGGCTTTAAATAACTTGCAAAGGTTTGATGAGCCATAGAAAATGTACCCTCTACTGTGCTGCTACATATAGTAAATGGGGTGGTGCTGTTCTTGTGTGAACCTCCAGTATCTTCACATAACTAATATCAGCATTTACAAAATTTAACTGTCCTGGGTAAGACGATAAGCTACATTCAATAGCAAGGCGTCTGTTCAGGAGGTTTTGAGGAGCATGGAGCCACCTCTTAATTGCTGGTGTTCCCAGGTCCATCCTGACCTGGGGTGGTAGCACCTGTTAGGGTTCCAACTATAGGCAAATAGTTAACCCCCACTCTGGGTAAAAAAAAAAAAAAAACTATGAAAATGTAAAAACAGGTTTTAATACCAACAATATATTTTTGAGTAAAAAAACAAAAAAAAAACATACATTTTTGAAGGAAAACATTATGAGCGATACATTTTTGAAAAAAAATTATTACCAACAATAAAAATCTTGTTGGCATTAAATAACCCATTGAGGTTGATATGCCATAAACCAAACCAAACCAAAATTTAGCTTATGGAGATACACTAATGGAACACTATCTTAATCATGGCTCTCCAAAATTTAATGTCCTTTTTTTTTTTTTTTTTTCTTTTTTTTAATTTCTCTTAAACCTTGTTCCGCTATCCATTTATTCAGTCTCACAAAGTATATTGTATATTGTTTTCCTTTGTCCCACTTGCCTTCAATCTGTCTTGGGAGAATCAGATTTGTCAAACCCTTTTTCCTTATGTGCCCAACATATTTTGACTGTCTATTCCTCATCATAAGTATAGGTTTCCTTTTTGTTTCCACCAGTCTACTTAAATGACTTGATAAATGATATTGCCAGTACATTAAAGAAGATAGATTTCATTTTAGCAATTGTTTTGTTTGCTTCTCAGTTATTTTCTTTTGATTATGCCTCAAGGAAGATTTTTTTTTTTTTTTTAAGGCAGTGTAAAACAAATATGCAAGGTGGGGTGTTGAAGTTTTTGGTTGATTCAAGATGACCAAACAACCTACAATTTGGGAAAGAAAAATAAGACAATAAATCTAGCAGTTATTTTTTTTTCTTTCAAGTAAATGAAAAACAAAATTCCTTTGAAAAAGATTCAAAGTTTTTAAAAAAAATTGTCTAAAAAGAGTAAAAAAAAAAAAAAATTTTTTTCCTTTAATGTTTTTGACATTAAAGAAAAAATTTTTTTTTTTTAATCTTTTTAGACAATTTTTTTTTTTCTTTAATCTGATGCTAACCTCCAGGCAAGTGATTCCTTGTGTCTTATCAGGTTGACACTTTCCGTGGAAAGATTATATTGAATCAATTCCTTGGTTGACTGTGCTAGACAATTTTTCTTGCCAGAATCTATCTTATTCATTTATAAGTCTACCATACAATCATGCACTAAATATTGCTGCCCCATCCAATCTGGGGCTTCTGCTATGTATTTAGAAATTCTTGATGAAATACAAAAAATCTGCAATTTTAATGGTCCTGACCTGGCATCTAAACTTCAGTCACTGTCCCACTGCCATTACATAGCTTCTTCATGCCTTTTATATATTTTCATGGTAATTGTTCCGAGCTTTCCATTTTGGTACATAGACTTTCTGAATTCAAGTGCAGTATTAGACTGCCAGCAAAGTTTCCTCATTTTACAGTTTAAATTGCTAGATACAATGAAGTTCTATGCTAGCAGTTTCTTCTCTTGCATTTCTCACTTGTGAAACTCTTCTGAGTTTAAAAAAAAAAAAAAAAAAAATTGTTTCCCTTGTTTTAAAAATCTTTGTAATTTTCCAAACGTATGACCATTATTTTATTTTGCTTTGCTATTGCTCACTTGATATCTTGTTAAATACGAAATGATCTCACAGGAAATTTCTTATTTTAAAAAAAACAAAACTTTTTTTTTTTTTTTTTTTTTTCAGGAATTGGATTTGGTCTCATCTACCTCCCTTCAATTGTGATAATTGGCTACTGGTTTGAAAAGAAGCGGGCCTTTGCCACTGGTGTAGCAGTATGTGGCACAGGTCTTGGCACTTTCCTTTTCCCTCCAATCATAGAGTACCTGTTACAGAGATACAACTGGCAAGGGAGTACCCTCATAATATCAGCTTTGATTCTCAACTGTGCTGTGTGCGGAGCGCTTTTCCGGCCAGTGCGGCCTCAGGCCAAACGTATGAAACGTGGATTTGTTGCTCAGGGCTCGATTATGAAAGCCCTGATCGAGGAGAAAAAACGACAACGTACTATTTCCAACGGATCTCTCGACAACTGCATCATCACCAAGGACAACAGATTGATTAAGCTAGAACGTATCGGATCAAACCGGAGTAGCATTGCATCATATTTTACCAAATCAAAAAGTCCTTACAGTTCGAAGTGTCCAAGCAAAAACAGTTTGCTTCCACCGAACATTGTAGTGGAGAGTTTGAAAAATGGCAATGCTGGTAGTACGAAGCCACTAAGTACCAACTTCTTACGGCCTCCAATGTTTCCTTCAATGGAAATTCCAGAAGGGAGCAAATCAGTCCCTGGTAGCACGATGTGTATGCCCAAGGCACAAAGTTGTGATTCACTGACTCTAGAAGACCCGTGGGACAAGCTATCGGAAGAGGGCTCTCTAAGCACGCGGAGTCTCAGTTATGTCGGTGTCAGTGATTCTCGGATGGAAGTAAATGACGAACCAGCAGAACAGCAGTCTTTGCCAAATAGCAATTCAGCCAGTCCGTGTGAGAGCCGATGCGAGAGCCGGCTGACAATCAACAGTTATCCTGAGGATACCCGTAAATATTTACTTTATGACAAAAGACAAGACCTGCCCCCATGTCTCATGGGCAGTAGTCTTGTCAGTATCACAAAATTTCAGGCCAGTATTCGTAGTTTGGATAGTATATATGAAAACACGGGTCATTCCATCAAGCTTTTTCAGATGATCCAAGAAATTATTGATCTGTCCCTTTTCAAGAATGTCACGTTCTGTCTTCTCCTTACCTCAAGTTTTCTTAGCATGTTAGGTAAGTATTAAATAAACATTTGTTACTATTATAGATGAGTAACTCAAGGGTGGGGCACCAGCCATAGAAAGATGATTAAACATGATAATCCCACAGGCTTTGGTTAGATTGTCCCACTGTCGGTGTAGAAAATCATTCTTGACAGTTGGTTTTTGAGATTATCTATTTCTCTTAATATATGTCAATAAATAAAAAGACTTTGTTACTTCTCTCTGAGATGCTTATCCTTACTCATATAAAGCTTTTTGCATATATTGAGGTAGGTAGATATTTGAAAGAAATGAAATGATGTAAACTTATATGGAATAAAAAATATATGTATGAATCTGCATATAATATAGCATAATAACTTTGAACTTAGATTTATTAATATTTATTTTATAGCTCTGTTTAACTACATTGAGCCCTGTTTTGTTTACACTGTAAATTGAATATTTATTTGCTTATATGTATATTATTATACACATATTTGCTAATATCTCATTTAGTTTGTTCATATATATATATATATATATATATGTGTGTGTGTGTGTACATACACACATTAATTTTCATGGATACTCATATTTGAGTAGATGCTCTGTTTACTTATAAAACAGTATTTTAATTTATGTCTACTATCCTGAATGTTTCAAATCTTATTAGACAAAAATTAACACTCTATGGCAGTAATTCCTCCAAGCAGAGGGAGCTATCATTAAATCCAACCTGTTTCTTTCTACATGCTTTTTTTTCTTTATTTTATTTTACTTTACTTTACCTTTCTTTATGCTCTAATATCCTTCTGGTGTAAGTTTTAAAATTTTTCTTCCATCATATATTTTAACCATTTTGCTAAGATTTATTCATATTTTCTGGAATTCAGATGAAAACTTTGAAATTTACCAATATTTTTCAGTCAAATTTTGACGTTCCCAAATTTATAATTTAGATATATGAAAAAAGAATTGACCCTTTAAGCTGATACCAGTAGGATATCAGCTAAATGTTATTTTTCAATGGTAAATTTAAAAAAAAAAAAAATCAATTTTTCAAATGATTTTTGTTTCAGGTTTTTTCATCCCAGTATTTTACCTGCCCACATTAGCCAAGCAAGTTGGCATGGACAGCCAAGCTTCTTCTTACCTGGTGTCTGTCAGTGGTGTTACTAACATTATAGGACGTCTTCTGTCTGGCTTTTTGGCTGACCGACCAGTTTTTGGAGCACTTCACATCAATAATACAGCATTAATTGTGGTCGGTCTTGCCACTGTGTTTTGTCCCTTTCTTAAGGACCAAACAACACTTAATATTTACAGTGGAATTTACGGATTAGGAATAGGTAAGTTAAATTGATGCTGTCTTTTCTATTTTACACTGGCATCTTCATTTGTTGTTGTTGTGTCATCTCTTTTTACTAATGGTCACCCAATATAAGGCCCAAGTGTCACTCAAGGTAAAGGGTTACTGAAGGAGGTTGTGGTATTAGCAGTAAGCTGTACAAATTGTAGTTTGAGAATATGTGGTAAGATAATGGTTAACTGTAGACTTGAATCTGTATTTTTTAAAATTTATTTTTTAATTTTTTATTTTATTTTTAATTATTTTTTTTTTTTTTTTTTTTATTTTTTAAGAAATTGTGCATAAAATCTGGCAAATTTTTAATCTTTGTCTTATTCTTTGAATTGTCCCTTTCAATATTATTTGCATTATAAAGGAATAATTGTGACTTTTAGTCTCACAGGCTCTGTTTTTCTCGCTCTTAGAATTTGTTCCAGTCAGTGATTTTTCATCCCTTTTCTGTCGCCTTTCTACTGCATATACTTGCATGTGATCAGTTTTCATGATCAGTTTTTTTTTCCTTTTTTCCTCTCTTTCCCGCCCCCTCTTTTCTCCCCCCTCTCTCTGTGTCTCTGCCTCCCCCCTCTCTGCCTCCCCCCTCTCTGCCTCCCCCCTCTCTGCCTCCCCCTCTCTGTCACACTATATACAGGTAATTTTTAAAATTTTTCGTAATGGTTAAAATTAATGCATTTTCAGTTACTGTAACCTACCTGATAGGCCTACATTCCCATGGTAATTTTGGCTAAACTTAATGGTACCTAACTCCTGTAGCTTAGATTCTTTCTCTTACTACATAAACAGCAGAATATCATTCACTATGTGTGGTTCTTAAAACCTACAAAGACCTCCTATAAATGGAGAACTAACCATGCTTTTTTTTTCTTTCCCCAGTTTGCCTTCATCTTCATTTACATGTGTTTACATTACTGAGATATTGCTTTTCCAGTGGCACCTCTTTTGCCTAATAGATATATATATATATATATATATATACCCTACATGTTTCAGTTGTTCCTTCCTTTGTATTCCCCTATTTATTTATTTTTATTTCTGTTTATATATACATCAGTGATTTAAACACTTGCAAAACAAAGATGAATTCAAATTTGAGACAGGAAAAAATCTATTAATTCTTCGTTTATATAAGGTATTTGTTGATTTTTAAGTGGTATATATAATATAGTGGATAAATTTTTGCTGTTCATGTAACGACAAAAGGGAAGAAACTTAGGCTACATAGGAAACAGTTCCCGGATAAGGAAACTACCAAAGTCAGGCATGAACAAAAACAAAATTATGGTATCCAAACTTTAGTATCTGGTATTTTATGGTAAGTGGGTTTTCTCACCATTTTGGCATAGCTTTGTGCAAAAATTTGATTTGTTTCTTATGGTTTATTAATCCTTTGCACATTATTTATAGTTAGAAAATATTTTTAGATTGTAAGAATTTTATTTATTTATTTATTTATTTTTTTTTAAATAATTCTTTAGTGATACAGGTTTTACTAATTGGCCCATAGCTAGATGGAGGTGGATTCATATCTTTCCCAACAGTATTTGTATCTAAGTGAATATAATGACCCCAATAGGAATTGAAACTCTGATTAACAATTTCTAGCCACTATTATAACACCACCTGCACATTCAAGATAACAGCACCTGGTCTTCCACTGTGGTCACCCATTGAGATATTGACCATGCTAAACTTTGCTTAAGTTTTGTATTATATGGAAACTTGTGTTTCAATGTGATGTGAAAGTAAGACTGTACAAAAAAGACTGAAGACCATTTATTTGCTGGAAAATGTCCTGCAATATTTGATTCATATATATATATATATATATATATATATATATATATATACACACACACACACACAAGTATAGGATTGGTGTATATGGAATAAATTCCAATAACCAACAAAATACTATTCTTAAAAGAGTGCTTAATAGAGAGTAGAGCAAATATAATTATTTATTTAAAAATTATAACATAAATATGTTATAAAATCACTACAAAAATAGCCATTTTGTTTCAACACCTCTGGTGCCTTATCAAGTGATGATGTTGAATGTAGATTGCAGATTTGCTAAAATATTATTACAGTTAGATTTACGTTAAAAATATTCGAACACAATGGTGTTCCATATCACGTGACGTCCGCATCTTGCGATGGACGCTACTTGTAAACAAACCTTTAAAAATGATTATTTCTGAAGAAAGATTGAGGTCGCTCTGAAATATCAAAACTACATATATATATATATATATATATACACACATTCATAAAAAACATTATTTTTTAATTTGCAACTTTATATATATATATATATATATATATATATAAAGCAGTATTTAGAAAAATGACAATCTGTAAAGTATATTTATTTTTTTAATTTTTTTGTGACATGTTTCGTTCATTAAGATTTCATTGGACTGGGCTTTGATCATTTGCCACATCTACACATGTGCATGAAACGAGAGATGCAGGTAGTTTCAAAATATTTTGAAAGAATATTTTTTTTCTCATTCTAGCCGAAATCAACTACAAGAATGGTGATATATTGTAAGAGCCCAAATACAAATTTAAAAGAAAAATGTCTGGAAAGTGCCTTGATCACTAGTTCAGCGACAATAAATTTGCATCCTGGCTCTTATATCACCATTCTTGGTAGATTTCATATTGTCACAGTGTGGGATAGTCAGGAACAAAGGTGGCGGAGAGAAAAAGAATACACATGATTTCGGCTAGATTGAGAAAAAAAAAATTCTTTCAAAAATAGTCTTTCAAAAGATTTTGAAACTAACAGCATCTCTTGTTTCATGCGCATGTGTAGACATGGCAACGTCATAAAAGCCCAGTCAGATAAAACGCATCACAAAAAACTTTCTGATTTTTCATATTTTTCTAAATATATAATAATAATAAATAATATATTACCTATAAGTTGTTTTTACAAATACAGGGCTCAGTTTCACTATTAAAAACAAAGGTGAAATCAAATATAACCTCAGATATGTTAGTTGTTGGTTGCGTTAGTGCATGAAATATTTATTTTCAAATTGAAATTACTGGTGATTTCATTCTGTTTATATATTTATTTATTTATTTTTTAAAGAAATAATGGATTTTTTCATTTATTATTCCAAAAGAATTTTTTCAATTTAAATGTTATTTTTAGTGGAATTTTAATAAATGAATAGTATATATTCAAATCTGAGTGTCTGCTAAAAATAACATTTAATGTGAGATATATATGATATGGCCTGACAATTTATTCACTGCATACTGTACATGAAGTAGGCTTAGACACGAGTATATATGGTACTGTATTTCCAAGCATGCGTTTTTAGATATATCACCAGCATCTTTATCCAATCAACATTTTAAAAGATTGTTTATAAGCATGAATAAGAGAATATTTAAACCAAATAAAAATTCACACACTGACTTGAGATCCAAGCTGAAGTTGCTCTCTGCTTACTTACACATGATAGGGTTCAAAAGTGTCTATGCAGCTTTATGGATAATTATTTCTTACCCTACAAACCGTTTCCCACAGATGAAACCTCACATGCCTATTGTTATTTCCACGGCATGAGTTCTGATGAGCTACTACCTGGGTATGATAAGCTACATCTGATGGCAAAGGCCTCCTCTGATTGGAAGATTGGAATTTTTGATGAGTGTCAAACCACCTCTTTAATTGTTGTTGCTAAGTCCACCCTGACCCAGTGTGTGGTAGCACCTGTTAGGGACCTAGCTATGGGCAAATAGTGAATTCCCCCAAACGAAAACAAAACACTATGAAAGTATAAAAATACCAGCACTACATTTTTACATAATTACCAACAATAGGTATTTATAGTAAAAATGACCAATAATACATTTTGTCAGTCGTTGAAAGCATACAGTTGTTCAAAATATTTATTCATCATTAAATCAATCAGCAGATGAGCATCCTGGGTATGACGATAAACTGCATGCGCGTCCTGGGTATGACGATAAACTGCATGCGCGTCCTGGGTATGACGATAAACTGCATGCGCGTCCTGGGTATGACGATAAACTGCATGCGCGTCCTGGGTATGACGATAAACTGCATGCGCGTCCTGGGTATGACGATATAAACTGCATGCGTCCTGGGTCCTGGGTATGACAGCGATAAACTGCATGCGCGTACAGCGATAAACTGCTGGGTATGACGATAAACTGTCCATGAGCGATAAACCGCGCGTCCTGGGTATGACGATAAACTGCATGCGGCGTCCTGGGTATGACGATAAACTGCATGCGATAAAATGCGCGTCCTGGGTATGACGATAAACTGCGCATGCGCGTCCTGGGTATGACGATAAACTGCATGCGCGTCCTGGGTATGACGATAAACTGCGCCCAACAACAAGGCTTCAGATAAGCCGGAAACAATAATAACGTTAATGTTGGAAACAATGTTTGCTATTTAATATAAATAACTCATGCTAGATAGAAACATTTGAAACCATTTACTTGTATTTATTTGTATAGGTATGTGTGTGTGTGTGTATATATATATATATATATATATATATATATATATATATATACTTTAATTTGGCATTAAATGACCCACAGTGGTTGATATGCCATAAAACCCAACCAGCTGATGAGCTACGTTTCTTGAGCTTTATGTCTGAAACCTGCCAAGTGTAAATCTTTCCCATTCACTTCATATTTCAATAGAAGTAAACTCCATAGAGATAGGATTTATTTTTTTTTTTTATTTATTTAAGAACTATTGTTTTGTGGAACAGACCCCCCCAACAAGATGTTTTTGCAATCACTACAATCTTGACCTAGGGTTTACCATTCCATTAACTTCACTTTCCTTTTCTTATCTCATACAAAACTTCATAATGCCCTTCTTCCTTGAGTGGCTCTTGGGCCTTGTCTTGGGTTAGCATTAGCATAAAAAAAAATTACAACACTCCTTCTTTACATGCATTACATACATATATATCTGGCATTTTGCATATCTTGAAATATTAAAACATGTTTTCTATCTCTCTCTCTCTTCAGCGGCATTCGTATCATTACGGTCAATCCTTTTAGTAGACCTGATTGGTCTTGATCGACTGACTAACTCTTTTGGGTTGCTAATTCTTTTCCAAGGAATAGCCTCAATGGCAGGATCCCCTCTAGGAGGTAAGCAATTCTTTGATGTTTTCAAACAAATAGATATATTTCCATTAGAGAGCTGCAATCTTTCCATGTTAACATGAATTGGCACCTGTTATACATTTTTCAGAAGTTTTGTCTGTTTGGATGTTATTCTGTGTTTGTCTGGTATTTGCATATTCACACGTTATGAGCACTCTCTCAAATGAGAAAAACACTGGTGTTATATAGTTATCTCCATCCGAGATCCATGCTGACTATTGGCTAATATCTGCCTAGTATCATTCATATGCAAATAGGCCAAATAGTCAGTGCCACCTACTCTAAGCCTATTGTAGAAGAGGACGCAACTCTTGGTGCTTCCAGCACTACCTACAAACAACCCTGAGTCTTTTCTCGGGCTGACCTGATTCTCTGTTAAATATTCTCAGTTAATGTCTACCATAAGATCTGCTATTATAAAGATTATTAAGCAAACTTTAACTTTCATGCCTGCA
Organism: Acanthosepion pharaonis; assembly: GCA_903632075.3. Classification (NCBI taxonomy): domain Eukaryota; kingdom Metazoa; phylum Mollusca; class Cephalopoda; order Sepiida; family Sepiidae; genus Acanthosepion; species Acanthosepion pharaonis. Next base: position 1,440,450 of record CAHIKZ030004289.1, read on the forward strand.
AAAAAAGTGTGTCAATGGTGGGTTTATTTTTTTTTTCCTTTGATGCTGCTGTTATTTTTTACTGCTTTCACACTCTTGGCAATGTTTATTTACAAGTTTATAAGAATATGTCAACCAAGTACAATGCAATATTCATTATTTATCTTTTATAAAGAAATAGATGTGAAAAGAAATATTTTTATTCAAAATTTTAGTTGTCAAAATATGTAATGCAATATTTATTTACCATTTTATAAATAACTGTGAAAACAAATTTTTTATTTATAATTTAATAAAAATGTAAATGAATTGCTGCATGAAAAATGTTCAGAAAATACATTTTGGCAACAAAATTATAATTTATTTAAATTTGTGTGACAGGCATTTTTTTTAGAAATGAATAAAAGAAAAATTCTCACTTATTTCTTTATAAATTGACTAGAAGCATGGCCCGGCGTTGCCCGTGCTTGATTCAAAAATTGTATGACTCTTACAGCACTGCACGCACTAACCTGTTTCTTCCTGCGCATAGCGTGACCTTAAATTAATCTGCATTTAGGAAAAACCCAACCAGAAAAACATTTTTAAGGGTTGATTGATTGTCTATTTGCACTCTGGTTGTGGGGGTGCTCAGAGTTGAAACTTCACATGGTGACTCCCAATGGTCTCCTCATAAATACGATTGGTTTTCACTAAAAACCGACATGCAGTTCAGGTGCAATCTGGGCGTATCAGCTTTTGGGTTTTATCGATTTTCCGTGCTGTTTCGGGGTCCATGGTCATGAAACTTCTGGACAACACTTCTAAAGGTAGACTCTAAGAGGGTGTCAAATTTGGTTGAAATGCAATAATTCCTTTTGTAAGCAGATTTTTTCGATTATCGATTTTTTTCGGAACCTGAGTCCGAACTGAAAAATCGGGCTGCGTCATGTCCTTAAGGCAGCCATTTGCAAACTTGTGGTGAAAACCACATAGAAATCGGATGAGAAATGCAGCCTGGGCGAGGTAACAACGCCCACGACACACACACACACACACAGCATTATCGATTTTTTTCCGGAACCTGAGTCCGAACTGAAAAATCGGGCTGCGTCATGTCCTTAAGGCAGCCATTTGCAAACTTGTGGTGAAAACCACATAGAAATCAGATGAGAAATGCAGCCTGGGCGAGGTAACAACGCCCACGACACACACAGACAGCATTATCGATTTTTTTCGGAACCTGAGTCCGAACTGAAAAATCGGGCTCAGTCATGTCCTTAAGGCAGCCATTTGCAAATTTGTGGTGAATACCGTATTGAAATCGGGTGAGAAATGCAGCCTGGGCGAGGTAACAATGCCCACGACGGACAACATGAGAAATATAGATAGTAGATAAATAATAATTATACCATTGTAATTGCTTGTTTTGCAGTTTTTTTTGGGTTTTTTTTAGAATGTTATAAATATAAAATTCTTGTAAATAAACAATCTAATAAATATTGTTTAAGTTTTATTGTAAATTCTCAATGAATAAATTGACTTTCATTTGGTTTTTATAAAATTTAAATCATTGCTTTTTAAAACAACAAACCTTGCCAAAGGAGTGAAGATAGTTAAAAATAATAGTGGCATCAAGGGAAAACTGTCCTTTTGGCATACTGTTTTTATTGCAGGCATGAAAGTTAAAGATTTTTAAAAAATAAAAAATGTATGAACAGAAAACAAACATCCTCTATCAAGTATTCCAAGAAATAGTTTTACATTGCAACTCAGGCCAGACCCCAGGTTCGTTGACAGGGTACAGCTTTTTACAGTCACTTGTGACTTAAAAATTATCCTTCATTACCCATTAGTGAAAAAAAATGAATCCGTAAACCAGATTTTATTCTTGGGTCGCTATAAGCAAGTGAAGTTGATTGCAGGGGAGGTGCACAGTCTAACGAGTGTCTTCCCTGTCTGTTCTCCAAGGCCAGCTTCATCTCTCTGTGTACCTTTCATGGCATACTCAGTTTTATTAACACATTTTTTGTCTTGTCAACTTCTAAAAAAAAAAAAACAACTTCATTCCGTGTTTTTTTTTTCTCTCTGAGCCTCTTGCTCTGTACTTTGAAGTTGACTTCATTTACTGCTAACCATCAGTCAAAAATAAATGTTTCAAATCCTTTTTTTTACAACAGGTTCAGTTGTTTTCATTTTATCAAGAACTCAGCTGACTTGAATTGCTACAATAGAACTCAAAATAACTCTTCTAAAATGGAAATTATGATCTGGATTTGGAATGTAAGCAGTGATGGAACATACTCTGAACCAAATTTTCAGATGTAGAATTAGCACTTCAAATATGTATAACAAATTTAGTACCAGAGAAAAGAAAGCTGAACATAGAATAGGCTTCACAAGAGATAGTTTTACCCAAGTTGCTACAAAACCAAAATATTAACTTAAACTAGTCCTGTTCTTAAATAACCTCGTCAGATCAAAATATGAACGTCATGCATGGTGCCAAACCTTTCAAAAACAAAACTGTCAGCTGTATACAACTGCCTTCTCGGATCAATGCTTAAAAATGGCTTTGACCAAATAAACCCTGTAGGTTTTAGTTAGGACCATCCTTCATCAAAACTTGTGCTACAGAATCCTAAACAAAAGAAGTGTACCTACTATCAGAAACAACATAACATGTGGGCTTTCAGCTAAACTAGAATGGATGTTGTGTGTAACTTGAGAGAATAATGATATAATCAAGATGTTGAATTTCAGCACTACTTCAAACAAAAGGTTAAGAAGGAGGCCCCCATCAGTACTGGAACAAGTAATAACAGCTACTGGACTTCAGAAACCTATTTCCCTGAAAAATTGTTTTAAGTTAGATATAAATTTCAACTGACAGCCACAGTGTCTGGTCGGCCAAATGTTTCCTTATAAGAAAACTGCTAATATTTAACCCTTTATGCCACTGAGAAATTAATCTAAATTTTCTGAAATGTCTTGCAATCATGAATCGTACAGTTAAAATTAACATACAGAGTCAGACGTTAAACTTTAGTCACATTATGAAAACTGGTTTGATGGTGATTTTGGTTGAATTAGCCACTCTGCCATCACTCACATTGTTTTTTTTTTTTTTTTTTTTTTTTTTTTTTTTTAAGCAATTTTCTATAGTAATTCTCTTGTGGAAATCTTCACACTTTGTGCTAAATAAATTCCACAATTTTTATATTCTATTCTTGCAAGTAGACACCTTCAATATGCCTGATGCTAACCTCCAGGAGAGTGACTCATCATGCCTTCTCGAGCTAACATTCTTGGCTGACATGTGGTGGAAAGACTATATTGGAGCCATTGTGAGGCCTGCTGCTTAGTTTGTTCAGTGTCGTGATACTTTTTTTTTTTTTTTTTTCCAGAATCTTTTACATATTTATAAGTCTACCATTTGTCCATGCCTTGAATATTGCTGCCACGTATTGGTCCAGTGCTTCTACTATATATTTAAAGATTCTTGGTAAAATCCAAAGAAGAATCAACAATATTGATCATGACCTGGCATCTTGGCTTGAGTCACTTTCCTACTGCCATAAAATTGCTTGCCTGTACCTTTTCTATAAATACTTTCAAGATAATTGTTCAGATTTGCTCTATGGTACTTAGACTTGATGAATTCAAGCACAGTATAAGATTAGCAACAATGTCCCATCAGTTTACAGCTGAGGTGGCTAGATGTAACTGTAAGATCTATGATAACACTCTCTTTTCTTGCACTCTTCACTTGTGAAACTCTTCTTGCTTTCCATACAAGTTTGATCTTCAAAAATTCAATGTCAATAGTTACCTACTGTATTACTAATTATTCTTTTATTGTTCTAACTCCTCAATAATAATTCTGTTTTCTAATTCTCTCACACCTAGTAACCTCTTAGTGGCTTTACTGCCTTAGATGGGTAAATTCTATTAAAAATTCTCTTACTATCTATGCCGGCGATACAACTATTTAATGCTGTCTCTTAAAAGTAAATCTGATCAGTTCAATAAGGTCAAATTGGCAGCTGATCTCAAAAATTATCTACAATCTGTTAAATGGGGTAAAGAGCTTGTTAGTTTTAAATAAAAAAAAAATAAAAAAATAAAAAAAAATGAAACAGCTCTCATTGAATCATCTGAGAGAAGACTTTTTACATTCCATCAGCATAGGTGATGCTAACCTTCAGGAGAATGAATCATTGCATGTTTTCAGGTGACATAAAGTGGGAATATTATATTGAATTACTTCCTAAGACTGCAGCTAAGTAAGTTGGTTCACTATAACAATTTTTCTCTCTGAAATCTATCTGACATATTTATAAGTCTACCTTTCATCCTTTCTTTGAATGCTGCTTCCACATATAGTCTGGTGCTCCTGTTATATATTTAGAATCTGCAATGTTATTGCTCCTGATATGGTATCTCAGCTTCATTCCCTTTCTCACTGTAATGTGGCTTCCCTGTGCCTTTTCTATAAATACTTCAATAGTAATTGTTCTGATGAACTTTCTGCTATGCTACTGAGACTGACTTTAATCGCAGTACTAGATTGGCAGCATGGCTTCATCATTTTACAGCTGAAATGGCTTGATGTAATTACAAGTTCTATGCTAACTAATTTTCTTCTCACTTGTGGAACTCTTTCCCTACTTCTTACTTCCCAGGCAACTTTAATCTTCAAAAATTTAAATGCAATATCAATCGTTATCTTCAGTCTTCTTAATTCCTGTACTTTTATTGTTCTCTCTCCTTAATAATTTTTCCTATTATTTTTTTTATTCCCCACCACCTCAGACAAATTGTACATATGGGAACTAGTTAGGACTACATAGACTTGAGGTATTATGGTGACTGCAGTAGTAAGAATGGTAAATAAGAACATGTTGTTTTGGTGTAAAGAATACTGTAGTATGTTAGGGTCAGTAATTGTAGCTAGCTAAGTTTAAGAAAAGACAGAATTAGGACCAGGCTTCTCTTATCCCCCTTTTGGCCTTGTGCCACATTTTGGTATTATAATAAAATATTACATTTCTTTATAGTACCTAGACTTTATGAATTTAAGTGCAGTACTAGATTGGCAGCATGGTTTCATCATTTTACAGTTTACTTAATCTCTTAGTAGCTGTAGAAAATTGATTAATTCATGGACTTGAAAGGATTCAAACCAAAGTAAATAGACATATGTCAAATTACTTAACCAAACATACTTGAATCAAAATATGCTGCCTATATATATATATATATAAATAAAATATAGATGGAGGCATGGTGTAGTGGGTATCAGCTTGGACTGAGGGCTCGGTCGATTTCAAATTCCAACTGAATCTATTACATTCACTTACATGCTAATACCCTTGAGGAAAGTATGTATCCTCTTCTCCCTACAGCTATGGGTAATTAACAGGACAGACTCTGTTCTATAGCCTTGAAGGGTAACTCTGAATTCAAAAACTGCCAAGGGTTGTTTGGGGACCTTGTGACATGTAGTGCACCAGCTCTCTGTATTCAGCCCTTCAAAAAGTATGGTTGGTTCTGAACAAAGCCTTCACCACTATAATCAAATCATATGTAATGGTGTCTGGCTGTCGGTTCCTAGGAACTGAGTTGCTGACCCCCATACATTGAATACTATGGGAGAGTACACCATATATATATATATATGTATATATATATATATATATATAATGTGTGTGTGTGTGAAAAAATATATAGAAAATAGGAAAGAACTCGTTAGATAAATAATCCAAAGTTCTTTAGTATTTTTATTATTTTTAAAAAATAGTGCTCGATACAAAAGTAGAGCATAAATATAGTTATTTATTTAAAAATATGATTCCAACACGCTGCATAAGAGTTCTCATGTTTCAAAACAGAAATAAAACTCGTAAATTTCAGAAATAAGTTATTCCCAAAAAAATTTCGCTTGAAGATGGAACAGAGATTAGTGCTTTAATTCAATTTATTTCAAATAATTATATTGAAGTTTTTGGCTCTTGTTTTGAAACATGAGAACTCTTATGTATCGTGTTGGAATCATATTTTTAAATAATATATATATATATATATATATATATATATATGCCTCAAGATCCCATCATTTTACAGTTTAAATGGCAAGGGTTTTTTTCTGCAACTTTGTGTTTGAGAACTTCCCATAAATTCCCAATTGTTCTCCCTGAATCTATTATACATATTTACAAGTCTACCATTCATCGATGATTTTAAATATTATAGTCTGGTGCTGCTCCTATTATATATTTAGTGATACTTGATAAAATCCAAAGAATATGTAATATTATTAGTCTTCTCCTAGTATCTCAACATTAGTCACTTTCCCACTACCATAACACAGCGTTCCTGTGCCTTTTCTATAGACATTTTCATGGTAATTGTTCTGATGAAATCTTCACTATGGTAACTAGACATGAATTTAAACACAGTACTAAATTGGCAGCATGGTCTCATTTTGCAGTTGAAATGACTAGAGTAAGCCATAAGTTCTGCGCTAAAAGCATCTTTTCTCACGCTTATCACTCATGAAACTCTCTTCTGGCTTCTTGCTTTTCAGTCAAGTTTGGGCTTCAAAAATTTAAATGTAATATCAATTGTTATTTTCAGTCTCAATTACTGTTGTTTTATTGTTCTCGCTCCTTAATAGTAGTTTTTCTTATATTCTTTAATGTACAATAACCCTTTACATCTTAGTGGCTTTATTGGCTTACTTGGGGTAAAATTATTAAAAAAAAAAAAATAAATAAATAAAAAACTACTTTGTAATATGGAATTTTATTTTATTTATTTATTTTTCCTTTTCAGGTTATCTTAAAGACATGACGGGCAATGTGAACGCGACTTTCTACATGAGTGGTGCTATGTTGACCCTCTCCGGAATACTGTCACTTCCGCTGAACCGACTCAAAAACTGGCAAGAAGAACGAAACAAAGCCAGTCCAGAAGAAGTCCCCATTAACGACACCGTTAAGACAGAGAGTCCTTCAGACAGTGGTGTCAGTGTTACGTGATGAGGTTATGTTTTGTCTATTATTGCACCTCTGCACATGTGATATATACATATATGTATATAGATGGTTTATGTCTTTTTAGAAATATATATATATATATATACACACACACACACATATATGTATGTCGCGTTTCAAGCAATGAATGTTGACAAAAGAAGACTAATGAAGGGAAACGAAGTTGGAAAAATGAAGGAGGAATTACAACAGCCTTTTTTTCTCTTTTTAGTTTTATTGAAAAGTTCATAGTTCGAAGTTAAAATGGGACATTTTTTATGAAAACCATGTGAAATATTAAGACAAAAAAAAATGGAACTGGAAAAAAAGATTTTGTAACTACTCCAAGGAAGGAAGGAAGATTGATTGAATGCTGTGACCAGATTCTTTAACGTTGCTATTAGATGCTAATCGTCACTACAAAATTATGGATGTGACTTTTTAATTGAAGGAAAGACAACAAACAATGAACAGAAATTTGGGTCAAAAATTTGTTACTGCCCCCCCCCCCCTTTTTTTTTGTTCTACTCCTGCTTGCTTGTTGTCCTCATCCTCCTGTGACAAATGTTTTCAATAGGAACAGGTTGGCAGGGGGGACATAGTTAGGAAGGTTTAAAAAAAAAAAAAAAAAAATGAAATTTGTTATTGGTTTAAAAAAATGTGAAAAGTGGGAACTAAACAAAAAGACGTGTGTGCACACCCACACAAACCCAGAAACAAAATGATTATATTCTGATTACAAATTTATGAAAAAAAAAAATTTAAATAACCTTCCTTCAAAATGTTACCAAGAAAGAATTTGATTGAATGAGAGAAAACAAAAATGAATGATATATAATTGTTTTTTTTTTTGTTTTTTTTTGAATTGAAAGAAGAAAGAATTTTTTAAAGAAAAATCAAGACAAATAAAAAAAAATTAGCCTACAAGACCACCATCCACCTATGTTAAGTACCAAAAAAATGAAGACAACTGTATTTAAATTGAAATTGTTGACCACAAAATTTTTATTTCTATTTTTTTCCTTGTATCTGTTATGACAGATGCAACTAAATGGCCCGCTAAAAAAAAAGGAAAAAGAAAAAACCAACCAGATTTAGCATGAAATTTTTAAAATAAACTGGGGTTTTAATTTTGGATAATGAAGTAAAAAATTTTGGGAATGGTGGTTGAAAGAGGACCTCTTTCCGCTTCCTCTTGGAAATAAGAGCTGAAGAAGCAAAATATATAAATATATATATATATATATATATATATATATATAAAATGATACAAAATACTTTTATTCTGCCCCTATACACATTTACACAAACCCTATTAGCCAACAAATTCTCATATGTACATATAAATACACACTTGTGAATCCATTTGAACTTTTCTGTATTATTTTACACATATAACAGTGACTCAAAATGCATTGTTGACATGAGAGGATTGTGTGGGTGATAGTTTGAATGCAGAGTTGGAGACGATAAGTCATAAAATAATCATATGTGAATGACGTATGGACATGAAAAATTAAAGACATCTCTTTTATTAGCTAAAAAAAAAACTATAAAACATTGCTAAAGATAAATAGAAAATTTGGACGTTATTTTTTTTTTTTTTTTTTTTAATCATTGTGGTTTTGTCCAAACTTTTTTTTTTTTTTTTTTTTTTTTTTTTTTTAAATATTTTAAAATTTTTTTGACGATACATAAAAAAAAAAATTTATATACAAATAAATTTTAAAAAATATAAAAAAAAAAAAACCCACCCAAAACAAATTTAAGCAAATTTTTTATTGATTATATCTGTGGACAAAGAACTGATGAAAAAAAAAAAAAAAAAATTAAATTTAAAAAAAAAAAAAAATAAATTTGACATCAGGGATGAAAAATTGAACAGTCAATTTTATTTTTTCTCTTTCTGTTTGCCTGTCCAGAAAGTGGTGTTTCTGATAATGATGGCGGGTGTTTTTCTTGGTAGTAGCCATCAACTGTGGTGGTATTATTAACTTGTTATTGGTGATGATAAATGAAGTATTTTGACAGTAATACACAAAATATTAATGATTATGCTGATTGTAAAACTTCTGTAGAATATTTTCAGTATGAAAAAAAATCTCTGAAACAAACATGAGCTATTAATAGTTACAAGAAAAAAGGATAATTCATTAATATTTTCGCATAAATATTTTATTCTTAATATAATTTTTTGAGGGGAAATAGAAAATTTAGAGTCTTCAGAAAAAAATTACTTGTGATAATATTTACAGCTGTCTTTCAAATTAGGACAGATGTAAAATAAATATAAAATGTGTTGTGGGGGAACATATTGCAAATAAAATACTATTATATGTTTGTAGCAGGTGCAGGGCATATTGCATACAGAAAATATATCACTGAGAAACCATTGCTGATATTTTTTTAAATTCAAACAAGATCTACAAAAAATTAGCCATTTTTGACAATTTAATAAAAGCAAAACAAAAATCTATAAATATAAAAATGTCTAGGTGACTTCAAAAGGGATCTCCTTCAGCAGCCATTTTACTGGATGGCTACATATTTTTTTTTTCTTTCTTTGAAACATTTTCAATCATTATTTTTACTTCTTCCATGTTGATATTATTTAAAACAATGAACTTTATTTTTTTTATTTTTTTTTTTTTCATTGAATACAAACTCAAAGATTGATTGCTGATGAGTTAAGGCTAAAAATGGAATATTTATTTATCTGTCACTTTTTTGCCTCTATTATCAAAAAAAAAATTAGATATTTGACTGTTAGTTAATATTTTTTACTAATTTAAAAAAAAAAAAAGAAAAAATAAAGAAAACTGGTCCACAGAAATAAAAGCTCTTATGAAAGAAAGAAAGAAAAAAAAAAAAGTGCATTCTATGTCATGTCATTTTCAAATCTTATTTTCTATTCTCTAAAATGTAGACAACATTTTTCTTGCAAACCATGTCTTCTTTGAATGTTGGGATTTTGATAATCTGAATGATGTACTCACTTCTTGCAAGTTTAAATTTTTTCACTTGCCAAGTTAATAAGTTGTTTTTTTTTTTCTTCTTTTTTTTTTTTTTTTTTTTTTGTGCCCATTTATTGAAAGATGATTTTATAATATTCCAATGCAAAGAGTGTGCCTCATCAGAATTGAATTTCCCCACAATCTTTTCAGATGTCATGATTTAATTTTTCATATGTATGGATTCTTTTTGTCTTCATTTCATCTTAGTGACAAAAATGTATATGGAAATTGCTATATTTTTGTATTTTTTTCCTCATCTGTTCCCCCCCTCCCGCATATCTTCATCCAATAACAGCAGGAAAATATTAAAATATATTATTCTTAGATTCAAGAAAATTGGTCATTTTCCTCCAGTTACTTTTCTTTTTTATTTCTAACAGGTTTTTTTTTTTTTAATAATTTGATTAAAAAAGAAAAATCTTTTATATCCTAAACCACGTATCTCTTGTATAATTTTTTTTTTTTTTTATTAATGACGGCTTTCAGAAATAGCAGTATGAAATTTTGGGGTAAAGTTAATTTTATTCAAACTTTCCATTTACTCTGAATGTTTCTGAGCTTGTTTGTAATAATGCTTTAGAGTCTTGAATTTGGATCACCTTGCATTCCCAAAAATAGTAATGATAGCCATTTTCATATTTTCATCATCCTTAAATTCAGATGATCATGAAAGTTTAAAGTTCTTAAATTTTTATTTTTATTTTTTTTCTCTCATATCAATTTTTCTTGGTTGGAAAAATTTAGTAAATCTCAAATTTAGTTAGAATCAAAAGCAAAAATCAGTATCTTCTAGTCCAAACCAATTTCGCTTTTCTGATCATTATACACATGAAAGTAACAAAACTGAAGAACTAACATCCACCTTTTTGTCTTTTTTTTTTTTTATTACATACATACATACATAAATGGTTACTCATTTTCTGAGCACTCCTGTCTGCTAGGACAGCTAACCAATCCCTGTTGCAGATGTTTGCTCAGATGCATTTGATTTTGTTCACACACGCACAGTCCATCTGGGGTTTATACTGTAGATATGCTGAGCAGACTTTAGTTACAGTTTATAGGAGAGAGTCCATAATCTGGTATGATCAGCAGTTTGAACCACACCAGTACACTCAAATCCTTGGTTACAATGACTTGTGACTTCATGCTAGCACCAACCATTGATGGCTTCCGAACAATTCTATCTACCTAGCTTCACACACAAGGCTTGAGTCAACCTGTGGAATGGTTTTCAGTCATTTCCCAAAAGAGCTGCACACTGGGATTGCCTCCCCTCATAAATCAATTGTGTTGAAAGTCAAACCTAGGTCTCATGATGAGAACATGAACATTCTAACCTCCTGGCCAGAAATATGCGCACATACATATATACATGTGTATATATTTATAATTTTTTTTTTAATGGTCAAACTAGCTCAGACATTCATAAATTTGACCAGCCATCATGATCAGAATGTCATTACGGTGGCAGTCTGTCATAAGATAGCTGTTCAATGTAGGTGTCCACTGGGTAACCAACCAGTCTTGCTCCATGGCTAGATGTTCAGTGCAATAGATCACTTGCATATTCTTGTTTTGCTTGCCAGCAGTGTCCTGCAAAGAGCATTCTCTGTTCATGTAAGATTGTTGAAATATCAGGGATGAGTCCACAGAACTGTGATTTAGTTGGATGTTTTCTCCAAGAGATGTTAAATATAGCTTTCAGCATCTAAGTGTAGCTTCCATCAAGCTTAGACACAAGGGTTTTAGTTAATGTCCAAACAGTGGAAGCATACATTAAAACCGCCTCTAAGGTGGCTTGAAAGAATCTCCGTTTGAGGTTGTCTAGTAGATCAGATTTCCAGATTACATCCATTTTATTCCAGACAACCCAGGCTTTGGCTATGGGAATTTTCACATCCTTTACAGTAGAATTTATTTCACTTCCTGGGAATGCAAAAGATTCGACAGATTTTATTGATTCTTCTTAGTTCGTATTGAACCTTGCAAATTCAGTTTTTAGCAGCATTTTATAGATGATATAGGAGAACTGTAACATTGGTGATGGTGTCTACAATGATAGCTAGGTCATTCACATAGTCAATATCTGTCAAATGTTTTGCCAATATCAACTTTAGTCATGGTGATAAAGTAAAACCTAGATGAGAACTTGACAAACATCATTTAGATTTTAGAAACTTATTCTTGTTTATATTTGTAAATGGCTTGTTAGATGAACAAGTTACCTACAGCATGAAGGGTGTGGGATTATATATTGCCTACATTTAGTATATGGTTGGAAGAAAAATTTTCAGTTTGTAGACCATTAATTTAATTTCGAAATTGCAATAGTTTTCCTTTCAACCAAACAATATTTATGGAATTAATTTAAAAAATTTAAAGACATATTTCATTAGTAATAGCAGTATTATAATAATATTATATTATAATATTATTGTATTATATATATTAGTAGTAGTATTATATTATTTGCCCATGCATTTTAGTAAAATCTGGCCCATCTGTTTATAAAATTTTTAATTTCCTTCTCAGGTTTGCAGACTATTGAAATAAACTTTTTTTTTTTGTTTTTTGTTTTAGGCAGGTAGACTTTCTGCGGATATCCCCTCCCCACAATGATTCAATAATTACAGTGTTTTTCTAAAAACATGAACAATAAAAAAAAATTATGAAAAATAAAAAAATAAATTAATCAACTGAAAATTGACCAGATGCTACATAGATTTGTAGCATTTATCTTAACTAATACAAGTATTTTCTCAATAGCATTTGAAAAAAAACAAACAAACAAAAAACAAAAAAAGGTATATATGGGTTTTCAGATTGCTACAAAAACTTACATAACCTTGTGGGTGATGAATTATTTTACACCATACAACTCCTTTACCCTCCCAGGCAAAACATTGCAAGCCTCTTGCTACTCTATCACTATTTCCATGGGAAATGTTCAAGAGAGCTACAGTCCTTAGTTCCACCAGTTCAGACCTTCATAGCTGGGACCTGCCATACCACGTAAACTGTAGCGAACCACCCTCATTCACTTTATATTCCATTAGCAAGAACTAAGCTCCATTTGAACTTTGTGAAACCAAATCCTGAGAGGATGCTTTCCTAACCACTACAACCTTAATCTGAAGAATAAAATAAAATTACTTATCTAAAGCCTGTCATCTGTTTGGATGTGCAGGTGGCGTAGAGGCATGAAATTGAGAAATCAGAGAGCCTGATTCGAATTCCAACCAGGTTCATTATATTTCACTTATATACAAATACACTTGGAAAAGGCATGAATCCATCTCCTCCCCTGAGTTACGGATTAAACAGGACTTGTATCTGGAAGAAATTGTTAATGCAATATTCTCAAAAAAAAAAAAAAAATTCTTCCAATCCAAAATGTTTTGGTTTTAAGTAACTGTAAAAGGATTTTTTTTTCTTTTTACTTTTCAAACAAAACATTATCAAACAAAAATCAAATGTCAATCAAATAACCTTTCAATCTATCTTCTTTCCTATCCTATCCTATCCTATCTAATCCTTTCAATCTATCCTATCCTATCCTATCAATCTATCCTATCCTATCCTATCAATCTATCCTATCCTATCCTATCAATCTATCCTATCCTATCAATCTATCCTATCCTATCAATCTATCCTATCAATCTATCCTATCCTATCCTATCAATCTATCCTATCCTATCCTATCAATCTATCCTATCCTATCCTATCCATCTATCCTATCCTATCCTATCCTATCCTATCCTATCTATCCTATCCTATCCTATCCTATCAATCTATCCTATCAATCTATCCTATCCTATCAATCTATCCTATCAATCCTTGTGTTTTCAAATATGGTTTCTTCAGCATCCTTATGCCATTTTTGGGTTAAGGGTCCATTAAAATTCTAAAAGCTCAAAGTGAAATTTAAAGTTCTCTATTAATTTTTATATTAACAGGAATTCTGAACTCTGTCATTCTTCTTAAACCCTTCACAGAAATATCTCTGCTTATAATTTATTTTTTAACTTGAAAATATTGGTGCTCTTAGTGAACTTTCTAGGTCATTTAAATAGTCTTGTTTTTTTTTTTATAGGTCCTTTAACGAGTCCTTTTTTTTTTTTTAATTTAGATCTTCACATTTTGTAAAATAACACAAAAATATTGGGAGGTAGAACATTTTTTTAAGAAAAATTCTTTTTTTAAGTATTTTTATTTTCAAACAAATGGTGAAACAGGCATACAAAAACAAAATGAACCACATACTGAAATTTATCAATTTATGTGCAAAACAGTATATTTAAAAACCTTTTTTTTTTTTTTCTCTAAAACTTAACCCTTACCAGCTCAATTTTTCCCTGAACAATTCATTTTGTATTTTTGGGTTTATAAATTATGAGCATGCAATAGAAGGTATATATATATATATATATATATATATATATATATATATATATATATATAATTTTTTTTTTTTTTTTTTTTTTCTTCTTCTTCCTTTTTTTTATGTCTTTTTGTTTTTTAAAAATCGTACCCCATTTGATTAAAAGCGAGATAACTGTGCACTAAAAGCATTCGGGTGACCAAAAGTCTTGTTGATTTTATTAAGTAAAAATTTGACTTATAAACCGAACAAACATTTTGGCCAACCCAATATATTCTCTATATAGCTTATAAAATAAAATCTCTCAATATACAGAGCAAGCATCCAAAATTGGCCAGATTTCATCCCTAAAGGTAGAAAGCTGTTGCATAAAATGTGTAAATATGAAATATATATTTATTTATATAGTTAAAGTCCTCACTAATGGAGAATTATTTTGTTTTTATTTTTCCACTTGAAAACAACCATAAAAACTCCACATTTAATTCTGATATTGTTAAAATTGCAACCCAAGTTGTTGCCACTGATCTCGCAAAACTGGTGCTTCTGGATGAAAATTCTTGCTCTCCACTGTATCAGGGTTCCCATATATTTTTGGTTCAGTCCAAAATCAAATGTTATTTTTTATTTTCTTTTTTTCTGTGGAGTAAAAATTATAAGACACCTAAACTCGGATAATCAGTTATGGGGTGATACTGTCATGAATGAATGTTTAATTTCTTTTTTGCCTGATTTCGGAAAATACATATAAGAGAAGATAGCTATGCTCTTGCTTTTCAAATAAGTGGTGGTGGGGGGGTAAATCAAGTAAATTTTGGAGGAACATTTAATTTTAAAATTTTAATACCTATACTCCCTATAGAGAGGCAAGAGTTATTTTCTTTATTCTGTACTCTTACCTATCAAATAAATGGGTGGAGGAGGTGCTGCATTTATTAAAATTAAGGAACTCCCTCCTTGTATTCAATTTGGAACTCCTTATTTTTGAGATAAGAGTATAAAAAAAAGAGTATCGCTGCCGATCTGAAGTCTCTCTTGTATTGAGAGTGGCTTCTAATTGGGATTATTGAAAATGCTTGCTTTATGAAAACTAATATGGGAAAATTTTACTTTTAATAAGTTGATTAAAAATTTAGTTTTTCTTAAATAATTTAAAAAAAAAAAAAAAAAAATTATTTTTATTTTTTTTTTGTTCAGGGAAAGAATTTTTCTTGTGTCAAGGAATTAGTTTAAAATTTCCCCTTTTTACTAGCAGTTTTTAAACATCTTAAGGTCATATTTTTCAATGACATTATTGTTCACCATTTTAATTTTTTTTATTTATATTTTATTTTTATTTATTTATTTTTATTTATTTTTTTAATGTAAATTCTTCCCTGCACCCAATGTTCATTTTCTTATTTCATCATGTTCAATATGTCATTAAATTTATTTAAAATGAAGACAATTTCAAATTAAGGATGAATGCATAGCACAAGAGAAAATTAAGCTTCTGTGACGAGTAAATGCAATAATTAAATAATTAAATTAAATAGCTGAATTATTTCAACATTTTTCTATAAATCTGTCAAAATAAAACTTCATAATTACAGCATTTGATGATCTCTAGCAGAATACTTCAACCAGGGCTGGCAAAAATTGTCCGCTCTTTTAGTGCTAGTATCTTGCAACAACACAGGCATATTCTGAGCATTTTTTTTTCTTTTTTTTTTTTTTTTTTTCTTTTTTGACTACCAAGCTTTTCTGGTGCACAAACCTTAACTTTTAACTGTATTAAAAAAAAAAAACTATTGGAAACATTTTTTTAGTCAATATTATTAGTAATAATAATATTTATAATATATTTAGGCTCTGTTGACTTTACCATTGAGTATTCTGTTTATTTTATATTTTAAGTGTCGGCCTTTATTCTCACACACACACACACACACAATACTTGCTCTTACTTTAAATTTTTGTCCATGTTCATTAGGTATTAATTTTTGGCTGTGTTGACTCTTCATTAGTACCATGGGGTATTTGAACACCCAATAAAATGTTTTCCCTTAATATTTAGCAAGTGGCAAATCAAATTTTTGATTAGTCAAGTAGCTTTCTGAATCCCTCTGTCGCATTACTACAAGGAGTTTTTGGTTTTAATCATATTTTTGTGAATTATAAGCAGTTTTGTTGGCCTACTTAAAATGAAATGAAACCTATTTTTGTATATTTAAACTTTTGAAACTTCCAGATTCATTTTTTTAATATTGGCCTTTTTAATTCATTTTTTTTTTTTTTTTTCAAAATTTAAATTTTTTATTTATCCAGAAAGGACATTCAAGGCAGTATATATATATATATATATATATATATATATATATATATATATATATATATATATATAACAAACTAAATGATGTATCTATATTTTAAATGAAGCGTTTGAAAATCCACATGGTACTAATGCTGTAACAATGCCACCACAGCAAAAAAAATTTCTTAAATTAAGATAAAATTATATTTTTTTTTTTTTTTTTTTTAAATATTTTTAACATTTTTTTTTTTTTTTTAAGTGCAAGTCAACAACCAACAATATTATTTATTAAATAAAAATAAAATTTAGAAAAGTGAAAAAAAATTTTAAAAAAATCTTGAAGCGATTTACATTGTTTGGACTGATGTCCTCAGCTTTGTCATATTCACATTTCAACTGTTGTACACTCTGTCCAAAATGTCATGAATATGGCAATAAAGATGAAGACAACTGTCTGAATAATGTAAATAATTACAGTACCTCATCTCAGAAATATAGACACTTAGAAATTCTAAGTTAATCTTTTCTATCATTATTATTTTTTTATTTAGCCATGACACTGTATTGCAAATCTTATCAAGATCATGCAAGATAATAGCAGCCTGTTTGGACAAAATTCAGTCCTTTTTTACGCTCACCAAGGTGATAAGGCTGGAGTGACCTCTCCAGGGTGCAAGCCTAGGCGACCATATAAGGAGGCCGTGTGCTGCCAATTCCACATGCCATCCCCTTCTTGGTCATACTGACATAATCCAAAGCAATACAGGGCATTATATTTGCGGGATGGCTTGGCTGCAGGAGTTGCCAGAAGGTTGTCGGTGTTGACAGCCAAACACCCTTCAGGGCTCCACTCCAGGTTTTCCATCTGGATTTATTTCTATAAATGTTTCCATGTTTGGATATGTCTGCAAGACAATCCATTATACAGTCAGATTCTTTACTCCCCACCCTTGTATAAACAAAAAGAAAAATATATATCATTCATAAAAAAAACCTCCACAATTGTTAGATGATGATCATTGTGTGATTTTAAAAAAAAAAAAAAAAAAAAATTAAGCACAAAAATGTTTCTCACAAAAATTTGTCACTTATCTAAAAATGCCTCCTGGCATTAATTTAGAATTTTTTTTTTTTTGTGTATGAAAGAAAAAAATTCAGAATTAAGGGCATAGATGATCTTCTGACAATTTTTTTTTCTTTTTCAATTTTATGATCTCTAGCAGAATTCTTTGATTTTTAGTGCTAGAATCTTACAGAACCCAAGGCAGACAGTAAAGCCACTAAGACACAAGGGGTTACTGAGTGTGAAAAAAAAGAAAAACATTAAGGAGTGAGAACAATAAGAGGAATCAAGGAAGCAATAGATTATGATTGACATTGCATTTAAATTTTTGAAGATCAATGTTGGATGGAAAAGAGTTCCACAAGCGAGAAGTGCAACATAAACTTTTTATTTTTTTTATGCAATCAATTTTTTTTTTACTTTCATGTTTATTAATTTTTTAATACCTGTTTTTTTTATTGTTCTCTCTGTGTTTTTTTCTTCTCATCCTGGAGAATACCAGGTGTTGTTAGCTTGGATGTGTGGTTGGTGTAATGGATAATGGCTCAGAATTGTCAATCAGAGAGCAGTGTTCCAATTCCTGTTGGGTTCGTTATATTCACTTAAGCACAAATACCCTAGCTATGGGTTAATTAGTAAGACTTGTATCACTATTATCTACCAAAAACAAAAAAATATTTTCTGGCTTTAAATAACTTGCAAAAGGTTGATAAGCCTTAGAAAATGAATCCACCAACATTCTTCTCACTCTTTCACACTCAGTAACCCTTTGCATCTTAGTGGCTTCATTACCTTCCTTGATTTGAAATGATTAAAAATAAAAAAAAAATTTCTAGACCGGTGTGTCATGACACGGTAGTTTGTTATTTCTTTATTTACTAAATTTTTCAATGAATTATTTACTTTTTGTTTCTTAATTATTTATGTTTTTTTAAAATTTTTTTTAAAATGTTTTGGATTATATTTTTACAAACTTTTTTAATTGCTGTCATAAAATTACTTGTAACTCTATCTGGTGTAGCCTCACTTTTTCTTCCTAAATTGTTGTGTAAAGTGAAGGTTAAAAACAAGTCTCATCAAATTTTCTGATACTAGAAAAAGCGAAACAATATTGGCTAAATTGGAGCTTTTAAAATTGGTAAATTGTGATTACCATTATGTGACGAACTGCTTGTTCATTCCTTGAAATAAAATTTTTATATACATTTTGAAATGTATATTAGACTTGGCTAAGAAAACTTAATGTCACCAAAAATGTTGTTTCTAAAAAGTGGCATCAAAGTTGAAAGTCTGGAAAAAGCTCTGATTTAGGGGGGTGGGGAGTTAACATTTTAGCCTTTTTAGAATCTAAAAGAAAGGTCATTCATTTTTTTTTTTTTTTTTTTAAAACAAAAAAAAACTCTGGCTTCTTTCTTGTTGTCCTTATATTTGGGTTCTTCATAATAAATTCTAACCATAATTGATTCACAAAGAAATCTGGGGGGACTGACTCTGGGAGGAGATGAGGTTCATTATCTGGCACCTAATGTATCCCGAAAAGGGGTTAGTGCTGAGTGGGTTTGAGTAATTTTTGTCCCTGGTTCAGTAAGCATAAGTTCTGACTATATACTCTTTATGTTTCAAATTAAAAGGCCACGGTGGATTTTTTTTTTTTTTTTTTTTTTTAATTTAAAAAATTTTTTTTTTTCCACCTCATCTCTGGGTTCCTCATAAATTATAACCAGACTCGATGGCCTATAAGATGCACAATTCACAAAGCCTGAGAATCTACCAGTTAATATCAACTCATCTAAGCTGACCATTTTGAACTTTGGTAGATGCTTCTCATTATCATGCAACCAATGCATTTGTAATGTGCATCTTATTTGCAGCCAAATAAGGTATATTGATATATAAAAGTGTTCATTTTACTTGTTGGCAAACAAAAACATATTAACTACACATTGTAATGATTAATGATTCTCTTGCTATCAATTAGTCTGTTAACCTGTTTTGGTGGGAGGGGGGGTGGATTTCATTAAACTGTATATATTTGAAGTCTTTGCTGCTTCCCAGTCTTTCTCATGTGGATAACAAGAATTTGGTTGCATACACAAGCATATCAAAGAAGGGGAAGTAAAGGTGGAGGTGATGAGCTGTATCTGTTTCTTAAAATATATTCATTTATTTTTTAGAAATTCTGAAAAAAAAAAAATTCTTTTTTACTGCTTTTTTTTTTTTTTTTTCCTTAAATTTTCTCTTTACTGGGACAAGATCAAGGAATTCTAGTTGAAACTTCAAGAATCTGACTGTACAAAGGAGGTGTGGGGGGAGTGAAAGTCTACTTATCTACATTTTCCCTACCTTCAGCATTTCTGTTTTATTTCATCTCTTAATTTTTGTGAAATCCTATCAACCACTAGTACTTAGATGGGTGACCATTTGCGAATAACAAGTGATGTAATGGATAACACCCCGTAATTGGAGATTGGAGTGCCAAGTTCAAATTCTATTTGGGTTTGTTATATTCACTTATGTTCAAATGCTCTTGGGGAAAAGCATGAATCTACATATTCACTCCCCCAGCTATGGGTTAATTAGTGGGACTTGTATCAGTAAATCGTTATCTCCCAAAGCTTCTTACAAACTAGAAATATTTTCTGGCTTTAAATAACCAACAATATATATATATATATATATATATATATATATAAATAAACCCACCTAAAACACAGGGTTATCCCAAAAGATTATAATATGATAGCAAAATTGAATCACTACCAATAATGTGTTCAGCATACTCTCAGCTTTGTATTATTGTACCACTCTATGTTGAAATACCGGTTTCCATACAATCACCAAAGTTAAGCAATTTTCAGTCTGGTCAGTACCTAAATGGGTGACTGCTTGGGAATACCTGGTGCTTTAAGTTTGTATGTGCAGATGGTATGAATGATAATGGTTTGGAATTGTTAATTGGAGAGCCAAGTTCCAATTCCCGTTGGGTTTGTTATATTTACTTATGTGTCGTATGGCTTGGTGAAGGTATGACTATATCTCTCTCCCACCACTGAGTTAATTAGTAAATCACTAAATCATTATCTCACCTCAACCCACAAAAATTTTTACAGTCTAAAAATATGTTTTGGCTTTAAATAATCTGCAAAAGGTTAAGCTGTAGAAAAAGAATGGATGAACCAATGAAACCCCTATTCAAAACCTGAGAGGAAGTAGTGTCAGCTGTAAAGGGTATATGGTGATTTACTAAGCATAGCTTAGATATGGCATAATGCTGAAACTATAGGGCACTCAGTGAGGATCAAACTTGCTATTCAGTTGTAATTGATCTAGCCAGACATGTTTGCTAAGCATTTCATCATCCCAAAGGGATTTTCTTAGGCCAAAAGTATAGAGCTCCTAGTGATGATTGAACCTGTGACTCAGTCATCATTGATCTAGCGAGACAAGCTTGTTAACCATTACACCATGTCAAAGTAAGTGCTCAGCTGTAAAGGGTATGTGATTCTTGATCTCTCTTGTTTGGTTTTGGAGAATGTTCTGGAGAAGCAAAAATATTACGTTAAATGTAATTATCAATAAAGAATCCAATTATCATCTTTCAATTAATATTTCTCTATTTCTATCTTTCTTTCTTTTTTTTTTTTTTTTTTTTTCTTCCTGTTTGTCACCACATACCAATAGCAAATTTTATTGAAATTTCTGCTCAGTGTATTCCCTCCAGGACAATATATGCACCCTTCTGTATGTGACAGTACAAAGTTTTACACCATGAAAATGTCATTGATTCTCTTTTAGTTATTGAGAAAGCTTGCACCAGACATGGAATTCAGTGCCAAGATTTTTAAAAAAAAAAATTTTTCCTATGTCTTTTTGAACTGTACCCCCACAAATGTCATATTCAGACATTATATCAACTGTCTTGAAAATGTGAATCCCCTAAATGTGATATTTGTCAAATTCTGTTTCACATTTTTTTTTTTTTTTTTTTTTTTTTTATGAGCTGAAATAGCCTTTGTATGTATCAGCTTAAAAAAAACATTTTGTTTTCTTTCTTGAAGTTCTTTTGGAACTTGTTTGTTTACTAGGGTTTTTTTACCTGATCTTTCATACAAGAGTACCCTTGACAAGCTACAGAAATGAATGTTAGGTGTTGACAGCCTCCTGCCACTTGTTTTCCGCGCCCCCCCATTTGACTTTATTTTGTGCTGAGAGGTATCTCTTACTGTTGTAAAAGAGATACAGGTATGTAAAGTAATTGTAAAAGACCTTATTGAAACCAGACTAGTTCTGAAATTCTTATTGGAAGAAAAATGGATATTAAATGTTGCATGTTTATTTTATATTTTTTTTTTTTTTTTTTTTTTTTGATGTGAACTAAGAACTTGAACATAACCAATTAATGTAAAAAAAAAAAAAATATATATATATATATCTGAAGGTGTCATTAGTATATTAAATATGGCCAGTAGTGTGGTCTACATTTTGTGGTTCAGCAAGTGATATTTTATACAATTTGGAATAAGGTTGCACAATTTTTATAGCAATCATGTTTCTACTGAGATATATATATATATATATATATATATATATAAAAACAATGTATGTGTGATCCATTTTTAAATCTGTAGGGTTGTCCTATTCTGCTGCAAACTGCTCCCACCTGGTTTTGTCACTACCACCACAACCTTTATCACCAACACCTTATGACTATGGATTTGTTGGTAATATGAAAGAGAAAAAACAAAAGACAATTCTAAAAAAAAAAAATTTAAAATATGAAAAAAAAAAAAAAAAAAAAATTAATGAATTTAAGCAATACATCTTAAAACAAAAAAATGACTTGTTTGTTTTTCTTGTTTTTGTGTATTTTTTCTTCACATTTTTGTTCGCTACTTTTTCTTTTTTCTTTTTTCTTCATTTCTTCACTTCTTTCTTCAATTTTTCTTTTCTTTTTACTTTTCCTCCATTTTTTTTTTTTTTTTTTTTTTTTTTTTTTCTACACTGTTTCTTTTCAAACTGAAAAATAATTGGGCTTTATGGAAAACCTCAGTTTTTACTGAGGCAAAATAAGTGACCATTACCACCCAGCCACACCAAATAGGCCTCTCCTGAGGGTAAGCTATTAAGTTCATTAACTACCACTTGAAGAATTTTTTTTTTTTTTTTTTTTTTTTTTTTTTAAAAAGTACTATGCAAAAAATATTTCAAACAAATGTTTGAGGTAACAACTATTGACACACAACATGAGGTGAATTTAAAACTTATAAAATTTATTCAATTCAACGCACGAAAGATTTACTCAAATTTAGTACTTAAGGATAACCAATAACATGTAAATTAAACAACAAAATGAACAAGCCCTTCTACAAATATTATTGCATACAGTACTTAAATGCAACAATTTTTACAAATTATGCATTACATTAAGAGTAGTTTGCTAAGATGGTCCTCTGAAGTGATGAATATGGCATACTTTCTATAGAAAGAAAATTTGTTTGTTTTTCTTGTAACAGTGAAGATTTAGACTAACCACACCCGTTGAAGAATTTTCTTTGTGATGGGAGCAACTGGGTTGATTCAATTACTGTCAGTGCTAATGGGCAGTCTAAATACTTCTGCAACATTTTCCTGGGGTGACCTGAATTCCTCTAGTAGCATGTCAACTCTGATTAGCAATTCCAAGGTTTCCCTTATATACCATACTGGTAGGCTCCAAACATGGGCCTCACAGATCACTAAATTTGGAGGAAATCCTTTCATAGGTTCAGGAATAGTAGTAAACAAAAACTACTGTTATATTAACTGTGAGAACATGCCATAAACACGAAACATAAAGGGTGCGATGGATAAATCGTCGTCTAAATTATGCAAACATGAAAACGACACCATTTTACTAGATATTTTTTTGCGTAATTTTGGTAAATATATCTTGAAATACTAAAGAGTAAATTTATTCAATAAAATCACTATTGGATTCAACTTCAGACAACTTTGTAATCTCTACCACTCTTATTGATGTTTAAGTTGGTGAATACTGTCATAATTCTTGCCTTCAATTCATCTTTGGTGTTACAAGTTTTGTTGATCTCTCCCTTAACTGCGCCCCACACATAATCCAGAAGGCTGCAGTTTGGGGAGTTGGGTGGCCAGATGTAAGGGAATTGTCTAAGAGCTATAACTGGGTTTTCCTGCTTATGTGTCATGGTACAGTGTCCTGTTGCCAGACATAGTGCTGCCCTGTGTCAAGAGAGTGGCTGCTAGAAATCTCTCTCCTCTAGGCACTTTATGTAGGCATCTGTGTTGAGTCTGAGGCCCTGTGGAGGCATAACTTTGCCATCACTAGTGATCACTCCACATATTTTCTATTAGAATCATCCAACCCTTTCTGAATTCTCTGCACTGTCCTCAGATTGACACGCATATTTGGATTGGAGCTTCTGGCATGAATGCCAAGCAGTACAGCATGTTGTTTCCAAATTTCTGGCTGATTGAATTGCATCATGGTGCTTTTTTTTTTCTGCACAGACACTATCCAACTGACCTTACTATACTGTGCAGTTGGGGCATCTCAACGTGGTGTAATGGCTAGCAAGCTTGTCTCGCTAGAACAATTGCGACTGAGTAGTGAGTTCGGTCCTCACTGGGTGACCACTACTTTCGGCCTTGTGCCATATCTAAGCTATGCTTGGAAAATTAATATACTGTGCAGTTAACATAAACAAGCAATGCACATAAGTGAAATCAAAAATATAAAATGGCGACAATTTACCCTGTATTTTGTGAAATTTATAACTTGAGGGGATCTTCTCTCTAAAAGCTTGATGTAGGGTCATGTAACTTACATTTCTTATACAAAAAGGGGGCATGCATAGGAGGCTTGAGTAATTTTAGTGCCTGGTTCATATAAGCATAGGTTCCTACTTAAGACCTTTGTCTCTAGATATGGATACGTATGGCAGTAGCTACGTTTTTAAGTCTCAAATTGTATTTATCAGAAAAGCATTCTTCTGGGAATCTTTTCCACAAAGTAGAAGTTCATGGTAAGGATCTGTATAAGTGAATTTTCTCACTAATGGAATACAGTCACAATGAGGGTGGGTAGCCTCTGTGTATGCAGTGTAACGGATCTTAACTGTGTGGGTTAGAGTTGGTGGAAATAAGGAATGTAGCTTGTAAGAACATTTTTTCCTTGGAAATAAGCAAGAGAGTAGTGAGAAGCTTGCAACATTTTGGCTGTGGCAATACAGGAGATAGGGTGGAAAATAATTCATCACTTCTGAACTCTGCCAAGACAAAGATTTTACATGGAAGAAAAAAAAAAGTTACCTAAACAGGGTTTATTTGAATGAATCAAAGATTTTCAAACTTTATTGAAATTATTTTTTTTTTTAAATTATTAATTGAACTTATGTATTTGGCTTCTTTTTTCTTTCCTTTTTTTTATTTATTTATTTTTTTATTTTATTTATTTATTTATTTTTTTTTTTTTTTAAATCATTTCACCCCAAAGTCACTAAGATACAAGGGGTTACTGAGTGAGAGAATATAAGAAAAAAAATTAAAGAGAGAACAATAAAAGAACAGGAATTATGTGGACAGTAGATAACAATTGACATTGCATTTAAATTTTTGAAGATCAAAATTGAATAAGAAGCCAGAAGAGTGTTCCTTGAAGTGCGAGAAACGAAACTGTTAGCATTGAACTTAGTATTACATTTAGCCAATTCAACTGTAAAATGATGACACCTTGCAATCAATCTAGCATTTAAATTCCTAAAGGCTATATACAATAAAGCAGAATCCATGCAAGGATCTTGTGGTCCTGTTCTACGACATATCAATTTTCATGAAGTAGCATTCATATAAAATACAAAGCTGCAAATCTAGTACTGCATTTAATTTGCTAAAGTCTCTGTACCATAGAGGAAAGTTGTTCAGAACACTTGCCATGGAAGAATGGAGTCCATAAAGTCTCTTTACAATTTAAAAAATTATTTCAAAAGCAAATGAACAGACAAATATATGGGGATTGTTACAAAATGAGTAGATACTGAAGATTTTTTTTTTAATTAATACACCTCTATATGGGCACCATTAGTTGCACAAAACATCAAGATGGTATCTCTTGCCATGTTCCGTGTAGCATAGTGTCATCAATGGTGGCAATGGCATCAGTGATCTTTTGCTTTAGATTGGTGATGTCCTGTATTTTTGTTCGATACACGATATCTTTAACATATCCCCAAAGAAAGAAGGTCTATAGTTTTGCTGAGACTCCATGTCTGATTTTGTTTCAATAAACCTATGAAACACATAGTGCCTTTTCTTGAAGAGTAGCCATTTTTTTTAGGAGTTCATTTAACAGTACCTCTTTCATCAACAGGATGCCTGAAATACACAAATGCAATGTTATTAAAAACTTTGATAACTACTGAGTACATAGAACAAATCTGATTAGGATACCTCATCAATTACCTTTGTAATATATTTTTTGAAATAGTAAAGAGATTTTATGAACAACCTGTATTTCTAGAAAAGGCACAGATGCTGTGTTATGGCAGTGGAAAGGAACTAAAGCTAAGACGCCAGATTAGAACCAATAACATAGCAGATTCTTGTTCGGATTCTATGAGAAATATCTAAACACATAGCAGAAACATCAGATCATATGTGTCAGCAATATTCAACGCAAGGATGAATGTCAAATTAGGTTCATAAAAACTTAAGTTTTCACAAATTTATTTATTCTTAGATTTTTTTTTTATAAATATCTGCCAATGTAAAGAGTTTGGAAAACTCAGGAATAAATCAAGCATAGTTTTGTCATATGCATAGATACTTTTGCAGAAGCCGTGTCTCAATCACAACTACTCTGGCTAATAAAAAAAATCATCTATCAAAAAAACCTGAATGCGCCCAGAATTATCCATATATATATAGTGACCATTGAGGCGACAGGCTGTTTCATGTTGCCTTCAATGTTCACTTTTATATTTACATAATCTCTATCTCTGATATTGAGCATTTATCCCATAAATATAACACACCTTAAAACTATATTTCTTCATACATATATATATATATATATATATATATATATATAAAGAATTGAATAGTAATATTAATGTGTTTAATGGTGAAATCACTGATGAGACATTAACTTACTATCAGTTCCTTGAATATTAAGATCCTTATGTTTGAGTTGTCGTCAGCGGTCATTTTACCATTATACTGCTATTTAATTCTTTGTATAAATTGTTTCTTTATGATGTAAAATATAAGCTGCACACTCTTATATATATATATATATAAAAATTATAACATAAATATGTTATAAAATCACTACAAAAATAGCCATTTTGTTTCAACAGTTCTGGTACCTTATCAAGTGATGGAGTTGAATGTATAATAAAGAGTTTTAATAATTTAAAAAAAAATTTTTAATTCTTTTAATAGTATTTGTTGGTAATTGGAATTTATTCCGTATACACCAATCCCATATATATAATATATAATGGCTGCTCATATCAGAGTATTTGTGTCTACTAGGGTGATTAACCAATCCCTGATACAGACGCCTGCTCAAGCACAATTGTTCAACATCTACAGACCCCCCAACTATGGTTTATACTGCGACTATACTGAGGAGTCCTTTGTTACAGTTTCTGGGAGAGAGTGCATGATCAACAGTCCGAACAAGGCCAGTATGTTCAAACCCTCAGCCACAATGACTTGGGATTTCATGCTATCGCAACCATTGGCGATTAATATATATTAAGGGTCAAAACACACAGTTATATGCCATGCGTGATATATGCTTAGGCGATCATGTATCTTTCGTTACATTACTGATGAGGCAGATTTTTTGCCATAGTAGGTTTCCATTTCTTTCTGTGGTAGACCAGTTGCCATTCAAGGTTATAGAACCAAGACTGTCCTGCTATTTATTCATATCTGGGGGGAGAAGAAGAGGATTCATACCTTTCTCAAGGGTATTACCATGTAAGTGAATATAATGGATTTTATTAGAATTGGAACTCAGCTCTCCAATTCCTCAAAACGCACAATAATAAAAAGGGACTGGTTGGAGTTTTTCTCAACATTTAATAAATAGTGGATGAGGGGTTCTTCTGAAAAGTGATGTTGGAAAATCATTTTAATTATGTGAATAAACAGGGTGAGATTGGAAAATTTCTCAAACAACAAATGTAAAAATCCCCACCCCCTCAACACAG
Source organism: Acanthosepion pharaonis (assembly GCA_903632075.3). Lineage (NCBI taxonomy): Eukaryota > Metazoa > Mollusca > Cephalopoda > Sepiida > Sepiidae > Acanthosepion > Acanthosepion pharaonis. The sequence continues at coordinate 1,468,437 of CAHIKZ030004289.1, forward strand.
GTCTATTACAGAACAGTCCACTCATATAAAAAAATAAAATGAATATTGCTGCCATTGCTGATAAAATCCAAAGAATCTGCATGGTTATTGGTCCTGACCTGAAATTCTAGCTTCAGTTACATTCTCACTGCTCGAATATAGATTACCTGTGCCTTTTCGTATCTGTCTATATTTCTGAGATGAGGTATTATGTACACTATTTACATTATATGGACTATTGTTCTCATGTTTGTTGCCATATTTATCACAGTGTTTCGGCTGTTGTACACTCCGGCCTTCTTCAGGTGGTTGGAATGTCAAACTTAACCCTTTATTTCACTCGCTGGGGTAGACTGTTCTAGTTCCACGTGCCATGTCTAATGGACATTAGTTATCTTCTATTAATTGCCCTCTCCAAATTCTCCACTGTCTTAACTAGGTATTGAACTCACACCACTTTGGGTCCTGTCACTGGATGTAACCAACACCTTTATCCGCTGTGCCATCTAGAACAGTCTACCCCAGCGACTGAAATAAAGGGTTCAATTCGACATTCCAACCACCTGATGAAGGCTGGAGTGTATAATGGTCGGAACGTTGTGATAAATATGGCAGCAAAGATGAGGACAAGAGTCTAAATGATGTAAATACTGTGATTTTTCTATAAATACTTTCATGATTATCATGAAAGTATTTAGAGAAAATTAGATTTTTTTGATGAAATTTTCTGTATGTTATCTAGACGTTTTTGGATTTAAGCACAGTACTAAATTGGCTGCTAGGTCTCATCATTTTACAGTTGATGTCACTGTAAGTTCTATGTTAACAGTTTCTTCTAGTGCACTTCTCTCTTGTAGAATTCTCATCCGGCTTCTTGCTTCCTAGTCAACTTTGATCTTCAAAAATTTAAAGGAAATGTCAATCATTGTCTACTGTCTTCTTAATACTGGTACTTTTTTTTGTTCTCTCTCCTTAATATTTTCCTCATGTTCTCTAACATTCGGTAACCCCTCCCCTTACATCTTAGCGGCTTTATTTCTTTGTTTGAGGTGAAAATGATTAAACCCCCCCACAAAAAAGAAGAAAAACGTCCACCCCAAAAGTATATTAGTGTTACCAAAGCAAATAGTGATTTTGTAAACGTAGCTTAGATATGGCACAAGGCCCAAAGTATAGGGTATCAATTGAGGATCGAAATTACTACTCAGTTTTAATTGTGCTAATGAGATAAGCTTACTTAAACATTACACCACATTGAAGTACCCCTAAAGCAAATAGTTTATAGCGAACTTATATAAACGGCGAATTTGTTAAAAAAATTATGATAATAATAAAGATTTTTTTAATTTTATACAACTGTCCACCCAATACAAGGCCCAAGGGCCACACAAAGTAGAGGTTTACAAATTGTGGTTGTTGAATGGATGTATGAGAAAGAGAGGTAAAAAGTGTAGATTATGATGATATGTATAATCGATAAGACCCAAAAGAGATCAGGGTCGAAGTGATCAGGGAAGCATACTCTCAGGAGTCTGTTCCACAAAGTAACAGGTCTAGAGAAGCTGTGTGAGTGGGACTTCTTCACTGCCAATATAATATATAACGATTGAGGATAAGTTGACCTTGTGTACATGACAGGGTGCCAAATGTATAAACTGGCTGAACTAAGGAATATAGCTCGTCTGAACATTTGCAATGAAAATAGAGATAGTTTAACAAAAAGCTAGCAACATTTCATTTGTGGGAAAGTGGATATAGAGTGGAAAACTATTAATCATTCACAAGTGTGCACAAAGGCTTTTGAGCTTTACCATGGCTGGGAAGTGACGTAGCCCTAGTCCAAATATGGCAGCAACTCTCTGTTTTGTTCTGATCTGGCTGTTCTTGTTTGGTTTGTCTTTTTAATGACCTATAAACACATTTATGGGTCATTTAATGCCGAAATTTAATTTTCTTGGGAGCTTGTGAGTAATAAAATTATGATATATGTTATTCCGCTTTCACAATTGAATACATGGTAGATGATACTCAGCATTTATGCATATACTTTTATATGGACTTGATTATTAGAGGCGATGTCTTATGTTGCAGTTTTCTTATATTTTGGTATACAGTTTAATTTAAGATATTGTAGGATATTATATGGATTAATGTTGGTTATTTTGTAGAATTTAACACGGATTTGCTACAATTTCTTAGTATGTGCGTATTGTTGGTAACTTTTTATATAAAAATGTATTATTGGTATTTTTATTATAAAAATGTATTTTTATACTTTCATAGTGTCGTGTTTTTGTTTGCGGGTTCCGCTATTTGCCCATATTTGGGACTCTAAAAAGTACTACCATTCGAGGTTAGGGTGAACCGAGGAAGAAAAGCAATTAAAAGATGGTTCTACGCTTCTCAAACCCTCCAATCTTCTGATCAGAAGTATTGCTGCTGGATATAGTTTATCATCTTACCCAAGACTAACTCACTGTTAGTCCTGGGTATGATGATAAAGGTAAGAGTCTGTTACTCTCTAGAGCGGTACAAGGAACCGACCATTTTTCCAAAATCATTAGTGATGGATTTTATATACAAGTTCCATCTGGGGCCCAATAGACGTTCCAGGCAAGAAGACTCATTCGAAGCACAACTGTTAATCATGACATTCAGGCAAAAGCGTATGTGTACTTTCTAATTCCCACCTTCGACCGGAGGGAAGCCTGATTGGGGGATCCACTTAGTGCTTTATGACTCTGGTTATATTATCAACATTTGCTTTTTTTTACCTACATTTAATACATTATAAATTAAACTAAGCCAAATGACTTAATCAAGACTGAAGATTTTTTGTATATTTTGAAGTCATTTTTTGCGTCCAAATCCATGAATTTGATTTGCTTATGATAAGTCTCGAAAAAAAAAACAAAAAAAAAAAAAAAAAAAACACTATATATAATTCACTATTTTCTCATCCATAATGTTGAATGTGTTAAATTATTCAACTTTTTAACAAGAAAAGTTTATGTTAAAGATTGCTGGAAAAATATTGTTGATTTATTTAAGATGAAACGATCTATTATGACAGGTCTCTAATTTGTATTTAGATACATTGTATTTATTTTCCGATTTTCTCGTTGAATTGTTCACCTATATTGCATACGATCCATTATTGTACTTAATTAGGTTACAATAAAAAGTGTATTTTATATGAATACTACCTTAAGAATATTGAGATATAGTACTGTGGTGGGGCCCAAATTATAGATTCAGAAAGGGCAGACAAAACTCTTGAACCGGCTCATGTATGAAGCAATAATATCAGTTGACCATTCCACATATAAACTGCTTTATGAGAAACATATTTACTGAGGTATAGATGAAGACTTCAACTATAAAAATTAAAAACAATGAAATAAATACAATGTATTTAAATACAAATTAGAGACAGATCATTCCATCTTGAATAAATCAACAATGTTTTGTGGCAATTTTTAACAACAGCTTGAGAGTTTTTGGTGCCACTGTAGCATAATGTCTACCGAGGCATTTGCGACATACTGTAAATGACGATGCATTTATTATTGCTAGAAAATTCTCAGGAAAAACGATGACCTGTTTACTGTTCATCAAATCAGTTTACAAACAGTAAAAATCACTGAAGTATAAAAAGATTTTTGGTATAAAAAATTGTTAATGATTTTAATACATAGCCAGTTGAGTTCACTGCCTTTAATGCTAACCCTAACTCCTAACACTAAATCCTAAACATAACTTAAAACCCTAACTATAACATCTTACTGATTATAAAACCCAGGTTGTGTGTGTATGTGTGTGTGTGTGTGTTCGTTTATACATTGGATCGGATTTCCTACATTTTTCAACTGATTTCAACAAAACTTCACAGGACTACGTAAAATTACCTTGCGGTGGTTCTGACAGCGCTAAAAATTGGAAAAACACAATTGTTTTTGCACAAAATCAATTCGAAAACACGATTAAGAGACATGAAAGGGGGACAACTCATATCGAGTTATACTTATAAAACCCAGGTTTTTTTTTTTTTTTTTGTGTGTGTGTGTGTGTGTGTGTGTTCGTTTATATATGGGATCGGATTTCCTACATTTTTCAACCGATTTCAACAAAACTTCACTTTTTTTTTGGCAGGTAGTGTTTCTTATTGTCTTGTACACTTTTTTCTTTATTTTTACATTCAGAATGCTTTAAAAATTCCATTTACAAGACAATTGTTTATAATAAAATTCTATTCAATCATAACGATTGAAAACAATGTTTTTGTTTGAGTTTGGGTTTGACCAATTCGTAAAAAAAAAAAAAAAAAAAAAAAAAAAATAATTAAGACATGCGTGTCCGTCAACCTAAAACAATAATCTTTGCCAATTTTATTTTTCAGTCTTTTTGATGGTCGATACTTGATCTATCTCTTACTGTTACATCCTCGGGCAACGCCGGGCTCTACTGTTAGTATTTCATATTTCTAACAGTTGGTAAATATCATACCATAGTAGAAAATGAATAGTAGATAGCATACTATAGTAGAACCGATTTTTTCTTGTTAAAAAGTTGAATAATTTTTAACACATTCAATATTGTGGATAAAAAATAATGAATTTTAAATGTTTTTTTTCGAGACTTAGCATGAGCAAAATAAATTTACGAATTTCGACGGAAAAAGACCCAAGAATGACATCAAAATCTGCGAAAATGTTTCATGCTTTAATAACAATCAGTTGTGCTTAGTTTATATTTGTAACGTATATAAATGTAGTTAGAAAAAAAACAAATGTTGGTAAAATAGCGAGGGTCACAAAGCACTGTCCAGGGCCCCTACTCAGGCTTCCCCCACCACCTTGGTCGTGGGGTAGTATGTGCCAGCCTTACCTACATAGCCTCATAATATGCACCTCTTCCTCTATCCTTTACGCCATTGTAACAATCTCATTCAGTAACCCTTTACTTTTTTTAGTGAATTTTGGGTGTGCTTGTATTGGGTGAACATCGCAATCAGTTTTACAATAATCAGAATAACAAGGGAAGTAACTCTAGGTGACTTACAACCTTGCAAAGAACACGGGCGATAACTCTGAGCGCAATTAAAGCAATAAATTCTCTCCCTTGAAATATATGAACGCATTGAAACGAGTTTTTTTTACTCGCATTGGACCTGAATATCCGGCCTTTTGTTTAACTGTTGAATCACTCTCAAAATAGGTGATTTATGCTTGTGTATCTCACTGATTGCTTTGAATCAGATCTATTTTCATCTATGTGGTTGAGGAGACACGTCAACATGCATTCAAAATGGCGCATAAACGGTCGAGCAGGGAACGCAAGATGTGGGAGAATGTTTATTGACTGTGAATAACAAGAGAATACGGTCGAAAATTTCAGTGCATAATAATCTCCAAAAAAATGAAAATAAATAAAACAAAAATGAGATAAAAATCATCATATAAATGTACAACGCATAAATGCATTACAGTGGGTGTCCGCTCATTTCCGAGTAAGCCTATTTACTAGAGCGGCAAGCCATCCCTGTTGCAGAAGTCTGCTCAGGCACATTCGTGCTTGTTCAACACCCACAGAGTCTACCTGTGGTTATACTGCAACACTGATGGCGCCAGCATAATTTCCCCTGTGAAGATATATGTCGGTAGCCTACAGTATTCATACTGTAGATTATTCAACTTAGCTTCGCTGTAGGTGGCGCTGTTTAAATTCTATAAAAAGACAAACATTTCTTTCGTTTTCCTCTTTCTTGGAACAAGAGGATAAAAGAGGCAGAGGAAAGAAATATTTGTCCTTTTTCTATCTAATTCTAGTTAGTTCATGCGGAATTTTCAAGATAATATGTATGCGTGTGTGGGTTTGTACATCTAGTGGGAATTTTTATTTATGTCTGTTTATTATCAACCAAATATCACATAGGCCAACTAGAAGTATATACACAAACGCTACCTGCCAAGACAATTACACGTGCGGTCTACTGATCCAATGTAAAAACAAACTCCACAAAAATAAAAAAAATACCAGTCTTTTCTATTCTCCTCCATATTTCCATATATGAAGTTTAAATAAAAACGAAACAAGTTAACTTTATAAACGTCTCCTATTTGTTCGTTTTCCTATGACATAAATCAATTTGGATCGAATAAAGATCAAATATGGATCGGAATTCGACTGAAATATAGTATAAAGAACAAATAGTAAACGTTTATAAATCTAACATATTTCACTTTTATTAAAGTTTCATCAGAGAACGAGATATGGGGAAATGAAGAAATACATTCTGGTATTTTTATTTTTGTATTATTTGATTTTCATTGGTTAAGCAGGCTTCATGTCCATTTGACTTGTTATGCAGCGTTAGTATAATTTATGGGCTTTTTGAACTCTAGAAGAGATGACCCGTCCTTTCGAAGGTTAAAAAAATAACGGATTCTAAGCTTCACTATAAAAACGTAAATATTGCTTTATGTATGTGTATAATAATTCTAATTTGTCTATGTGGGATCCGGATGATAATGTACATTCGCGCGCGCATGCGCGTGTGTATGTGTATGTGTGTGGGTGTGTGTC